>VYZX01020591.1:43392-94461 GCA_013401335.1 Brachypteracias leptosomus | reverse complement strand
CCCCCCCCCCCCTTTACTCACATAAGGCCAACCTTACCCTTTTCAAGATGCACAGTACTTGTCTCAATCCCAGATCTACAAAAAGCCATAGAACTCCAGGATTTCCTGAATTTCCTCATGTTCCTTGTAGTTTAAAGAAAATTCCCCTGACTATTGCTGAGAAGTCTCACTGCCACATTTCCCTTGTTCCAGCTTCCTGCGTATCACGCTCTCAGGTTCAAAGTCAGCAAGGTGGGAAACCTCAGCACCTAGTTTCTCCCTCTGGACCATCTCAATGATATTCATGACCACCTTCACAGAACACTTGCTCCTATTCCAAGCGCTGGCAACTGTCCCTCTCCGTTATAAAGTTATATTATATACTTGGTTAAGTCGTCATCCCCTCTTTGATTATGACTTTGAATATAAATGTAAAGAAACCTCTTGACTAGACTGGAATATACACATCTCACAAGTCAGAGGCTGAAGGCTCCAGGGAGACCTTCTTGTGTCCTTTCAGCACTTCAAGGGGCTTGTCAAAGATGGGGACAGACTTTTGAGCAGGGCCTGTTGGAACAGGACAAGGGGTAATGGTTTGAAACTAAAAGAGGAAGATTTAGATTGGAAATCAGGGAGAAGTTCTTCACTCTGAGGGTGTTGAGACACCGGCACAGGTTGCCCACAGAAGCTGTAGATGCTCCATCACTGGTGGTGTTCAAGACCAGGTTGGATGGGGCTTTGAGCAACCTGGTCTAGTGGGAGGTGTCCCTGCCCATGGCAGGGGGGTTGGAATTAGATGATCTTTAAGGTTCCTTCCAACCCAAACCATTCTATGATTACCTGATTTCTGGTAAGGCGCCTTTAGAGGCACGGCACTGGGTTGCATTGGTCCACCTGAACACTCGGAGAGAGAGATGTCACTTCCTATTTGCTTTCAGAATTATTCATCCCAGGCTTTTCACAGAATCCCGGCATAGTGGGGATTGGAAAGGACCTCTGGAGATCATCTCATCTAAACCCCCTGCTCCAGCAGGTCACCCAGAGCAGGGTGCCCAGGATCGTGTCCAGGCACCTTTGGAATCTCTCCAGAGAAGGAGACTCCACAACCTCTCTGGGCAGCCTGAGCCAGGCTTTGCCACCCTCACACCAGTTTCTCCTCCTGCTTAGGCGAAGCCTCCTGGCTTCTTCTTTCTACACAAGGGTCTGCAAAATAATATTTCCCCTTTCTCAAATACACACTGGCTTCTCCTCGCCATTTCAATTTTATATCAGTTGTGGGGTTTCCTGTCAGTGTTTTTTTTCCTACACTCACCATTTCAGACTTTGTAGGTAGAGCTCTTCACTTGTCCTGACTGAGATTCACAACCTGGTGTCATTCACCTCTTGCTACTCTTCCATCAAGAGGGCAGCTGACATTAGATCTCTCAGTTGAACACAATTTATGTATTTTGAAGCTTTAGGCAAACTATAAGCTTCTCAAACACGGTCACAATAAAAATCCTTGGCCTCATAGGCCTATTATCTCTTTGTATTTGACACACACACCGAGTGATTGAGGTGGGGATTGGCACAGACACCAAGACATGTACATATGTGTCATTTTCTTCTCTTTCCAACCAAAGCCTGGCCCACAAGCCTAAAATATACATTCCTCCACAGCATAATAGCCTGCAGACCAATCCAGCTCATTGCCTGATCAACCACTAAAGCCAGTATTCCCTCCATCACTTAGTCCTGCTCGTTTTTCAAGAGAACACAAGTTTAAGCCTCACTCCCAAAGTAATCAGCATACTGTGATGCTGCAAACTCGCATCACTGCTCTTCACACAGCCAGGATCTTTTGCAGCTTCCAAAGGAGAAAGGAGGACTCCCTGAAGTATGTGAGACTATTTCCCTATGCTCTACCTAGCTATTTTTTCCAACAGACAGCAAGTCTAGCATCATAGAATCATGGACTGGATTGAGTTGGAAGGGACCTTTGAAGGTCATCTAGTCTAATCTCCCTGCAGTGAGCAGGGAATCCTTGGATTTCAGAACATTAATTCAACAGACAAATCAAGTTTGTTTTACCAGGTAAAGTCAAAGGCTGTAGCACACAAAGGTGAATGGACACAAGATGATGCAGTTGATTTAGAGGGACTATAGGTGAAAATTATACAGAGGAACTATAATTTTGGCTTTTCAGCAGTTGCTAGTTTGTTAAAAACCCAGGGCTTTAGACCAGATATCTTATGTGATGTCAGAAATATGTTTAGTTTGTGTCTTTAAATGTGATATCAAAAGATTATAATACAAACACATTACCTGAACTGCCACTAAGAATCATTAAAGAAAAACACAGAATTGTTTTGGTTGGAAGAGACCTTTAACATCAAGTCCAGCCATTCCCCCAGCACTGCCAGGGCACCACTAAACCATGTCCCTCAGCACCACATCTCCATGGCTTGGAATCCTCTCCAGTAATGGGGAACCCACCACTGCCCTGGGCAGCCTGGGACAGCCCTTCACAACCCTTGCCATGAAGAAATTGTTTCTCACATTCAACCTAAACCTCTCCTGGTGAAACTTGATGCCATTTCCTCTTGTCCTGTTGCTTGTTCCTTGGGAGAGGAGCCCAACCCCACCTGGCTCCAACCTCTCTTCAAGGGGTTGGCGAGAGCCAGAAGGTCTCCCCTGAGCCTCCTTTTCTCCAGGCTCAACAACCCCAGGTCCCTCAGCCACTCCTCACCAAACTTGTGCTCTAGACCCTTCCCCAGCTTCGCTGCCCTTCTCTGGACATGCTCCAGCCCCTCAATGTCCTTCTCATAGTGAGGGGCCCAAAACTGAACCCATGATTCAAGAGGTGGCCTCCCCAGTGCCGAGTTCAGGGGCTGATCCTTGCCCTAGTCCTGCTGGCAAAAAGTTCTGCTTTTTAAATCTCTCCACAAGCTTGAGATGAGATTATGACAGGAACCATGAAACTTCAACCCAACAGTATTTTAAGGACATGATGGGGACAGGCAGCAACATAGGATTTGGGAATGACTCGTATTGAAAAGCTCTGACAAGAAACAAGTTCTGAAACATTAGGAAAAATTTCACAGCATTAGGTCCTTTACAGTTGAGAAAAGTATTAGAGAGCAGGATCAACTAGGCTGGTAATTTACCCTGTGAGGTGAAAATGGGGTCTTAGCTCTCAGTGTACCCCTTCTGACATGCTGCACATCCCCTAGGAAATCCAGTGAGCTGCCCAGCAAAGAGACAGATGGGTCAAAAGGTCAGGGATCATAGAATCAGACTGGTTTGGGTGGGAAGGGACCTTTAAAGGTCATCCAGTCCAACCTCCATGCAGGGGGCAGGGACATCTGCAACTACAGCAGGTTGCTCAGAGCCCCAGCAACCTCACCTCCAATGGTTCCAGGGATGGGGCATCAACCACCTCTGTGGGCAAACTGGGAAAGGGTCTCACCACCTTCAGTATCAAAAACTTGGGAGCTAGTCCGAATCCACCCTCTTTTAGTTTCAAACCATCACCCCTTGTCCTGTCACAACAGGCCCTGCTCAAAAGTCTGTCCCCATCTTTCTGACAGGCCCCTTGAAGTGCTGAAAGGCCACAAGAAGGTCTCCCTGGAGCCTTCTCTTCTCCAGGCTGAACAAGCCCTACTCTTTCAGCCTGGCTCACAGCAGAGGGGTTCCATACAACAGTACATAGGTTGTGACACCTCTGATGAAGTTCTGGAGATACTGTGAGCAGAGCCTGAGTGGGTACTAACAAAACCTGCTTTGCCTCTCCTGTACCTTCACCTTTTCAGTAGACCTTCATCTCCTTTAGAACTCAGTGTTCTCTTCCATTCCAAACTTCAAGTTTTTAATCAAGGAAGATGATTTTTTTTTTTTTTTTTAAACACACAGCCCTGAACAAGAGATAGTATCAACCTAAAATACTGAATATTCACAGGATTAGATCCCGAAAATCTAAGTGAAAGGACAGACTTTTCCTAAAATTCTGTTTTCCTTCCATGACTCTCTCCAGTTCTGCAAGTTCTCCTGACAAAATGCTTTACAGATGGCATGGATCGCTCATGCGCTCCTCTCCCCAAACCAGTAAGCATCTGGCATGCCTACTGTTTAATTACACAACAGGCTCGTGCAGGAGGGAACATTTTCCAGCCTGGAAGCTTATGCTCAAACTCTGATTAAACCCAGCAGTGAGAGCTGATCACGGCCAAGAATCAAGTTTTCAAACAGAAGGCAAACCACTACTAACACACAGCAAGTAGATCTTCACGACTTTTTTATACATGTGAAGACAACCACGTCAGGATGTGAAGAGAGGATGCAAATTGTATAGGAAATTGTGTGATTAATTTGTTAAGTCGTTGACCACCTATGGTCACAAAGGTGATGACTCAAGCTACAAAGCAGCACTAGTTTATGCTGGAAACCAATATAACCAGGCTGCAGCTCTGGAATTTCAGGTGTGTCCCAAGTTCAAGTAGATCACAATGATTTTTCTACCCTGCTTTCTCCAGAAACACATATTAAAATAGTTCACCTGTAACTTTTCTATCCCCATCAGGTGCTCCCAGGGAGACTGACATCTCAAATTCTTTAATCCCTGAATATTGCGCTCCCTCTGCTGGCATAGCCCAGATGTCGCACCTCAGCAGAGGCATTCTCCTGACACCACCCATCTCCAAGAGCTCTACACATAACCACACTTCTTCAGAAGTGCGGATTTACACCTGCTGTAGCTCTGTTAACATTAAGAAGTCTGCAAAATGACTTCTGCAAGAGAAAAACAACTTTCAACAGTGCCCATTAACAACTGACATCCCCGATGAAATCTTGCAGGAGCACAAGACACCACAACATGCCCTAATCCTTCTCGGTCAGTCATTTTCAAGGTGGAAAGTTCCTCAAGACTCACTGGTGTAATATTTCTAACTTTGCAACTAGTACTTTTAAGACATGAAATGAAAAACATGGAAATGAGGGCCAGCAGCAGCAAGCTGACATTAAGATGAGCCTGTTCAGTCATGCAACAGTTGCATTTTCACCATTTCCCTCTTTTAATACGGTATAAAAATCTTACAGAAGCATTGTTTTAAGAGGTCCTGGTGCCTCCTCCCATGGACACAAACCACCACAAGAGCACCACACTAGATGAATTTAGTACTTGACCTAATCACAACTGCTGCAATGAAGTCAAATCTTTCAAGCCAGCTTTGAAAGATCAAATATTTTGGCTTTGAGGCAAGAAGCTAACCCTTGGCCCACGGAGATGCAAGTTTTGTTATGCATGAGAAAGTTTTGTAGCGAGTAATTACAAGGAGTTTCCTCAGCACTCACTGATAAAAGACTGACTCCCTGTGTCACGTCGGCAGCTGCTGCTCCCTCTGCTCCTCTTAAGCTTTGAAATATTAGGATGAAAATCTGATTTTGAATGGGTCTCATGTTAAACAAGGGAGCAGCTCTGTTTCAGCTGAAGTTAGGCTGATTTTTTTCTCAATAACAACTTCAGTTTAAAGATCACAAAGGGAAGGCAACTTTACTTCAAAAGTTGAGGCATTCATGTGTGAACCTGGTTTTCCTTCTTGCTCATGTATTTCACAGGAAATATTTCATCCACTTATCACTACAGGGCACAAACCCTTAGGTGTGCGGAGATAGGTGCTGCCCACCTCAGGAAAAACAGACACGGGGGGTGAGAAGAATGAAACATTCCCAGGAAGGACTAAAACCCCAAGTATGAAGAAGCATTGTGTACATACCTTGCTCTAACAGGCATCTCTACAACAAACTCCTTTTCACACAACCATCAGAACAAACTGATATAACAACCACAACCTCTGTGTTACTCCAAGAGCAACCTGTGGCCCAACAGGTGAAAGCAACTGCTTCAGACAAGAGAATTTTAATTGCTCACTGGTTTGGAATTAAGCAATCAAGAACATGTGTTGGTAACGGGGCACTTACCTTGCAAACTGACAGGATGTTAATGTTGATCATCTTGTCTATTGTCTGCAAGAAAACAAAAGTTAGGGGTTTTTTTCCTGGCTTAAGTTATTGAATCAATATTTACACACCACCTGGGTTTAAGTGCCAGGATGAATTAAACCTTATGCTTCTACATCCACCTTCATTTGTCACCTTCCTGCTTCAGTATCAGGAACAGTAACAGACCTTCAAAGCAAAGCCTGTGAATTGCTCCTGGTCAAATTTTCTCTCCAATTAGGGACTTGCACTAATCAAGAACAGTGCAGATGTATCCCATTGACGCTGCCTTTCCTAACAGCATTTACAATATTGATGAACTTTAACAAATTCTGGTATTTTAGACATGTTCATAAACGAGTGTATTTTGCTCTTCATTTTAAACAGTGTTTTTAGTGACTTAAAGTTTATTCATCAGGCTTTAAAAGCTGGATTTTTGCTAACTATTATGAAGCTTATTTGAAAACCCAATTCATTTATCAACACTTGAGCAGAAAACACAAAACCCATAGTGGGTACAGTGAGTTACAGGGGGTTCGGAAACAAAATCACCAGTGAAATTGTCCAGAAACAGAGTTTTCAATGTATCCAATGCCACCAAGATTGTCCCTACTTTACAAGCTGACAAAAATTGTAATATTTAAGTTTTTTAACAGTGCTATAGAACTTGAAGCTGCTGTTCATGAAGTTGCTGGTCTCCTTTTGCTTCAGTCACTTAAGCCCCCCAAAAACTAAAGCAGCTCATGAACAACAGCCAGATGAGACTAAGGACATGACCTGCAATGGGGGTCAGATACTGACCCCAGAGAGCTGTCTGAAATATAAATATAAAATGAAGAGGCAGGGAAGAGTATGTAAAAACACAAAAGCCTAATACTGTTGTCATCAGAATTGTGCCATGCCATTTATGTAAAGCTCTCAGCTCTTTGAACCTGTAATTCTAATCAGAAAAGCCCGTTAGGTGGGTATCTTAACCAAATCTAAGTATTTTTTACCTAGAAGGTAGGGCAAAAGCACTTACCTTATCCAGGTCTGGAACATCAAGGAAGTATTCAGGATAAACGTATGAAATTCCCACATTGTTGACTGAAACGAAAGCATGAAGTTTTAATTAGATCCCTTGAATGCCATTTGATTTCTCATGCTCTGATTAATGACAACTTTCGAGCAACACTCTTCAAACACTGCATTAAAACATTTTAACCCCTTCAACCAAGTTTCCTTAACTGTAAATATACTTGTAGACTCCAGTGGAACGCAAGAGTGAATGCAAAAGTCATTTTGAACGTGTGAATGTTAATTCTCCGATAGTTTAAATTAAAAGCTGGCAGATTTAGCACATCGTACCCATCTTCCACCACTTTTCGGAGCGCAGGGGAAGAACATTTCCTCTTTTAGCAATGCCAGCACACACCCTGCAAGCCTACAGGCGCCATCGCTGCAAGACGGAGCTCTGTAGCCCTGCAGAAACCCAGTTTCAAGCCAAAGAAAGTCTCTCAGTGCCTGGCAGGGTACAGAATGAAACTGTTGTAACTTTTCTTTTAATAAAGTGAAATAAGATATAAAAAAAGTCTTCTGGAGAATCTTGCCAGTAATCCTCTGGGCAGTCCCTGGGTGCCCCAAGGGCTGCAGATCACTGATGGCTCTGGGGCATGCATCAGGATGCTCCTGAGACCAGGAGTCCTGCAGGGGAAAGCAACAGGCATGATGCCGGTACCCGAGCTCCTGGTGGTGAGGGGATGCAGGGGCCCCGGCCCGGCCTGATCCGGGGAGCACGTCCCAAAGGGGCCCGGCCCAGGCCGTCGAGGGGCCGGCCCAAATGGGCCCAAGGCCCTTTCTGGGCCGTCGAGTGGGAGTGCGGCCCAAAGGGTCCCGGGCCCAGGCAGAGGAGGGGCCTGGGCCTCCTCACGCGGCCCGGCCCAGGCCGCCCCCAGGAGGAGCCCGGCCCGGCGAGGCTCTGCTCGCCGCTCGGTCGGTCGGTAGATGGCGGCAGGAGCCCGGGGCTCGGCGGCTCGGGGCGGGAGGGCTCCCCGGCAGGGCTGGCTCCCCGCGCCGCGGAGACGGGGCTCCCGCCGAGGCTGCTCTGCCCGGGGAAGGGGTCCCTGGGCTGCTCGCCGGGATTCGGAGGGGGCGGGACCACAGCGAGCTCTGCTCCCTGCCACCCCTCATGGGCAACGCCTGTCCCCCTTGGCAGCGCTGAACATTAATCAATTAATCACTTCNTTTTTTTTTTTTTAAAATCTCTCTCTATGGTTTTATTCTCAGACATGAAGCCCATACCCATTCTCAAATCCCAGCACAAGGAGGGGAGAACTTCCAATACTGTTAGAAAACAGCCTCGGTTGCCTCAAACTTAAAGTGCCTTGATACAGAGACCAAAAATAAAATAATGGGGGGGGGGGGAAAGAAAGCAAATGGGATCTCCATTTCTAAGTATCTGTTGTTCATCTTACGCAAGTGAATCGTGTGACATTTGGTTGCTGTGGCAACATTTCACATTTATATAGTGTCTTACACCCCAGAGAATCCCGAAGCGCTCTGTAGACACATCCAGGGCAGGAGCCTACACCGGGGTAAGAAACCATGGCCAAAAGGTACTGATGCCTTTTTGAAACAATAAAATAAAATAGTCTCTACAACTGTGGCAAAAAGCGAACATTTTAACGTCCAACCTGAAAGATATTTCAGTACCCACAGGGATGCAGGAGAGATTCTGGCCAAGTGCACCAACTTCATTCATAGATTCCCTTGAATCGACAGATCCTTTAGTCCAGATCTTTGCGTGTTTGTGGAAACAGCTCATTAGTTGTGTATTTCCCGTTTTTAATTTTTAGATAACCTTTAAGAATACAGGAATTGAGGGGAACAGGGAGTTGGCAAATTTCCAGCAGACATTTAAAACTCTTCTTTTTAAATATAGCAAAGAAGAAGGTCCCATCTTCCTATTGCCAGAGCAAGTCAGATTTTTTTTCTTCTTTTCATCCTAAAATAAACTATTTTTCAAGTCCATCTCTCTGGAAAGGATTTTGGCTATGAACTCTTGGGACTAACCTTGGTTATTCTCTCCAAATTTAGAATATTTATATGATTCATGCTGCAGAGTCAGTCACAAAATTCACAGCCCTCGCTGCAGAGCAGGTCCCAGGTACGCACCCTTGCACTTTCAGCCATCATTCCCTACCAGGTCATGCTTGGCTGCCATTTGGAACAGAATTAAAAATAAAAATTTCAATTTGTACAGGCCTATTTAACTAAAATCTGGGTAACAACAGGGTAAGATGCTGCCTGGCTCAAACTCCTTTGGAGAACCACAGCAATTTGAGAGCAGCAAGAGGAAGATTTCCCACCTCTGCTTGTTTCCGATATTGCTGGAGCTAGCACATGTTCCAAGTCACCGACAGACGCTGTTTTGAACACACAGCAAAACATTATGCAAACTCTTTTGAGCTTTCGTACGTGGGTGAGAAGAAGCTTCCAAATAAGAAGTTTACAAGGATTTCAATCTGTAAAGTACTTTAGTTCTACCGCTCCAGATCGAGCTGCTGATTATAGAGCTGCAGAGTCTATGTGGAGACTCCTCAGTCTCTAAGTATAAAGTTAAAAAATAATCAGCGTCAATCACTGGCTATGCTACCAATGCTTCTCATACTCACTGCTCCAGACGAGACCCGAAAAAAGAACATTTACTGGAACCTGAGACCTCATCCCTTACGGCTGTTCTCATTTGAGCCAATATTTTCCCTCACACAAATGTGAGAAATGCAGAGCAGCAAAAGCTATATTCTGGATTGCAACAAATGCTACAGAATTTCAACTATAAGGTGCTAAAGAAGGAAATTAATTGCCATGAAAAAATGAAGATACAGTCTTTCTGGAGCAGCTATCATCTGTGTTGAAAAATTACATTGGCAAGTGGTTCCTATTAATACAGCTTTATCTGGGGAAAGGGAAAAAAAACCTCCATATCATGTAATCTGATGATCTCAAGCATGAGATCTACTAAAAACTGTTAGTGATTAGTTGAAAGATATTTCTGTAAACCTGCACTGGCGACGTCTGGGAGAAAACCAGTGGAGGAACTTGGATGAAGAATACACAACTCTAGAGCATTTAGCTGCTATTTTTACCATGTTTTCAGCCAAGGTGCTCACGCAAATAAAAGCAAGAGCCAGGCTCTGCTTGAGGAACGTGCTTGTTTTCCTGTAATCAGCTTACACAAAACCTGAGACACATTCACATTCCTGCTTTCAGCTAGACTATAAGAGTCAGAGTTTTGTGATTTTTGTGCATCACCATAACCTTATCACAGCCTCGGAGAGAATAAAGCCCATTCCAGAGAGGGGATGTGCCCCCCAGTGAAAGGTTTGCTGGTGTTTTGAGACATTTCAGTGACACGTGATTCTGCAGCTTGCCAGCCTTAAACTCCCCGAGTTGATTTTGACAGGACAGATTAGAGCAGGCGTTAATTTTAATCTTCAAAGTTTCTTTGGAACTTATTTCCTTCAGAAACAAGAACCGTGGCATCAACAGCTTTGTCACAAACACGCTTTACCCAAAACATTGTTGGCAGTTGCAGTTACTCCGATGGATTTGAATTTTTATAGCAATTAAATACTGGATGTCACGAGTTGTTTGTACTCAGATCTGTCAGAAGTATTAGGGAACACTCTAAGCTTTATCCTTTAATGTTATTTTTAATTGAAGTTTTATAATTGAGATTTTTTTTTATATTTGATTATTATATTCACTCTATACACTGCACTAGAGACTTGGTTTAGTGGTGACCTGGCAGTGCTGGGTTAATGCTTGGGCTCCGTGACCTTAAAAAGTCTCTTCCAACCAAAACCATTTTATGATTCTATTTTCTCCAGCATTTTTGCAGACATCGTGCAACAAGATTCACTGATTAGGCACAAAGTTCCTATAGTAAATATCCCTATCTGTATAAACTATTTCAAAATATCCTTTCTGAAAACCCAGTTCTAGCTCCAATTACTGCACTTCAGATGAGTACAATGAGGTCTGGAGTGAGAAGCACTTTATCAGATGACAGTAGATGTTTGAGCCATGCAACTCTCTAAAATTTCATGCTTTATGTTTAACCACCACAGGGTCTCATCCCCGTGTGGAGTAACCACAGAAATATAGGATGAGCTTCTAGGGAATGGCTGAGAAACTCTATGTTCAGGAAAAGATTCAGGTAAGCTGCTGTTCTGTTTAAACTCTTTAGCTTCTGATAAACACCTTCCTGAAATCACCTCAGTTCTACATTCAACAACAAAACCAGATAGATCACCTTGTGTTTTCAAGGACCTCCACATCACCTGCACTCCTGCAGTATCACAGACTGGTTTGGGTTGGAAGGGACCTTAAAGGCCATCTAGTCCAACCTCCCTGCAGTGAGCAGGGACATCTGCAACTAAAGCGGGTTGCTCAGAGCCCTGGCCAACCTCACCTGGAATGGTTCCAGGGAATGGGGCTTCTACAAATCATCACAAACTTGCTGGCAGGAATTGGTATGGCCAAGGATAGAGAACTGCAGCTTACCAACACGACCAGAACATGCTTAAAACTTGTGAAGCAGGAGCCCGTTACTTGATGCTATGTTGTAATGATTAAATTTCCACAGCTCTGTAACTAAAAGTTCTCCCAGAGGGTTCTACTGCTAAGCTGGATCTAAGTATCTGGAGCTTGCTTAGGTTCTAAGCCAACATCAGGTCATGAGCTTAGGAGCATTTAGTGATGGCATAACAACACATCGAAAATATTCAATGTCACAATACCTGGAACATGGGCACACACACAAGCACCATCATGTGGTGTATCAACAGGAAGCTAAAAAAACACCTCGAGTGTGCAGCAACACCTTTTTAGCCAGGCAAATATTACCCTTCTGTGAATTAGTTTCAATAAACTTCAACATGGGAAGAAGTTAGTGGATATGTCAAAAAGAATTATCCAATAGGAAAGGTGTAGAAAGATCAGCTACAAACCTAAGACACCGATCTCCAGGCCCTCCAATCCCGCTTTGATTCTGCTGTAAATATCTTCTCTCTCTCCAAAATCTGCCACAATGATTTTGGTTTCCACTTTGTACTTCTCCTCTAGAAAAAAAAAGTTTTTAAAAGTTTAAGTTGGAAATAGTGGCTTACAATTCAGATATTAAGAATATATAGGTTATTACAGCTTAAGAAAACATTAAGTAGCTAATATTATACCTTAATGTTTTCACCTCTGCCATAGGAATCATTGAATTTTAACATAACCTGCACAAGAGTTTTGTTACAGATGTCAAGCTAGTGAGAACAAATTCTCAAATGATTCAGCACATTTTGTTTGTAAGGGACAATGAAGATGCAAGAAAAATTATATGGGTTTCCGGGGAATCAAAAATAAAACAGAAATGGGGAAAAAACATCCATACACAACGGTGTTCAAGTTCAACTTGACAAGAACTTCAGCCAAATGGTAAACAAGTTGCTTCAGACCAAGCAAAACTATTCTTTCATAGAGTGGTTTGGGTGGGAAGGGACCTTTCAAGCTCATCCAGTCCAAACCCCCAGCAGGGAGCAGGGACATCTCCAACTAGAGCAGGTTGCTCAGAGCCTCATCAACCTCACCTGGAATGGTTCCAGGGATGGGACATTGACCACCTCTCTGGGCAACCTGGGACAGGCTCTCACCACTCTCAGTGTACAGCCCTCCATTTCCATGCTCACTTCTGGTGCCGCAAAACTTTTTGGAAGACTGAGTATTTTGAACATAAATCAAAATGGGAGCATGTGGGTGAACAAGAGCAGCAGAACTTCAAGTCTCATCACACCAAAGCCATTCTGACATGCTGTCATCTCCATCCTCAACAGAACAGGAAGAATACACGTAGCCAACCACACTTTGAAAGAGAAGAAAGCAAGTAGGAAAAATACTTCATGTAAAAAGCAATTCTGCTTCCATCAAGCTAAATTAATGACGTTGAATTAAAACCTGCACAAAGTCCTCTCAGACTTCAAAGGCAGGGAAGCACAGCCCCAGGTGGCAGCATCTCCCAAGTCCCACCCCAACAGCCCTCGGGGCCCCTGCCCTCAGCCCGCGAAGGGGTCTGCAGCACTTCGCCCCCCGAGCCATTCATAAAAGCAGTGCCATGTTCCAGGCAAAAAACCATTCACAAAAAGATCAGAGGCAGCCAGATTCCCATGATGCTCCTTCCCATTCAAGGGAAAGCCGCGACTCCCATGATCCCGCCGTCCATTCATGCAGAATCATGAATCTACCGAACTCGCGGCTTCGCCAGCTGCCTCCCCTCCCCCCCCAGCATCCCTAATGGCAGAGGAAATTATTTCTCCTCCTTTTCCCCCCACCCTCAACCTCTTCATCTCTCCTGAACAGCTGCATTGTTTCCAAATCCCTGGGGAGATGTTGCTATGTCAAATGACGACGTAAATAGCATTAAGCCCCTACTGCAGCAGCAGCCTTGTGATCGCGTCAGAAGAAAATCAAGTTCAACATCGGGCTGGGGGGAGGGCGGGGGGAGGGGGTTGGTTAGAAATGGTCTATTTTTGAACATAGCTGTTCTAATATTTAACATACACACTCAAGCTCTTACAGGACGCTGAATTAAAGGCAGCCTGAGAGGCACATGGAACGTGTGCAAGCGGACAGGGCGGGCAGAGCCCCAGCCGCACGCTTCCACACACGTGCTGTGGAAGGGGTTTGAGGGATCTGCAGCCTCTTCACTGCCTCAGGAAATAGGAGGGGGGGTTGAAAGGACCCAAAAGCCATCCTCATGTATGTGCTCGGTTGGTACTGGTCCTGTGATACTGAATGCTCTTCATTAGGATTGTGACTGATCTATCCACAAAGCCTTTTGAAATCACTACAGGGAGAATGAGAGGACAAGGAAATAAAAAAAATCTGAAGACCTCATACTATAAATGGAAACAATAAAAAGTCCTCACAACACTGCTCATACAAGACCCTTCTTCAATCCTCTAGAAAAATAGCAAAGAGTCATTATGTTTAAGATAAACAATACACCTGTAGACAGATGCATCATCCATTGTGGACAGAGGGTGGGTAGTACAGTAGATAAAAACACATGAAAAGCAGAAGGCTGCCTACGGCCAGAGGACATGGTCTTTGTGTGGCTGCTTGTGTATACATGCAACACTGTCCTGCCCCAGCAGATGCCACCCGCTGACCAAACTCTCCCTCCTTGTTTCATAGAATCATGGAATCATTCTGATTGGAAAAGACCTTTACATTCATTGAGTCCAACTCTTAACCCAGCACTGCCAGGGCACCACTAAACCATGCCCCTCAGCACCACATCTCCACGGCTTGGAAACCCCTCCAGGGATGAGGGCTCCACCATTGCCCTGGGCAGCCTGGGACAGCCCTTCACAATCCTTTCAGGGAAGAAATTGTTCCTCATGTCCAACCTAAACCTCTCCTGGTGCAACTTGAGGCTGCTTCCTCATGTCCTATTGCTTGTTCTTCAGGAGAAGAGACCAACCCCACCTGGCTCCAACCTCCTTTCAGGGAGTTGTCGAGAGCCAGGTCTCCCCTGAGCCTCCTTTTCTCCAGGCTTAACAACCCCAAGTCCCTCAGCCGCTCCTCATCAGGCTTGTGCTCTAGACCCTTCTCCAGCTTTGTTGCCTTTCTCTGGACATGCTCCAGCCCCTCAATGTCTTTCTTGGAGTGAGGTGCCCAAACTTGACCCCAGTACTTGAGGTGTGGCCTCACCAGTGCCGAGTATAGGTGTACAACTCAGGGGGAGAAAGCACCACCAGCACCATCCTGAGCAACAGCCAAAAAGACACACCACGACCCTGATCTTTAAGATGGTTAGTCACAACCTCGCTAAACAGGCAAAAGCCTTGTTAACTCCCAAGGCCAGAGAGACATCTGACTTAAAGGGAATGTATCTAGCACCCTGCTACACAACACCACTCATCCAAGTGACCAGGCAAACTGGGGCACATATCTTTGCTACCAAAAAGATTCATCTGCAAAATAGCACCACATCACCTAGAACTCTGGATCACACTGGAATTTAAGTGGGGAGTTAGAAACTACAGCGAGCTACATCCTACATAAAGACTGCTGAAGGATGGTAAAGTGCCTCAGAGGTGAGCATCTTCCAATGTATTTTTTTGGAAGCTTGCAAAGAATTCAAAGCAGCAGCTCCCCCCTAAACTGAAATGGGGTCAGGGAGATGTTGGACAAAGGCTAGACTAGATGATTCCAACCTAAATGATTCTATGATTCTGTTCTATGAAATCTTGGTTGATGGGCTAAGAAAATGCTGAGGAAGTGAAGTTTTCAGACACAGATAAACCAGGTTTGGAAGAAAGTTCTCCCAGAGGGATAACCTTGTGAACACAGATGTGAAAGCAAACAGACCGTAACCTGGTGGTCAGAAGAAGCAGCTTATGGGACAGAAGCAGCATCAGTGTTCAAACGGTCTGTGGCACAAAGTCTTGCTTGGTCTTTAGCTTCAGGATAGCCAGAGATGTCAGCAAGGCAGCCTCCATTTGCTCCTCTCTGCCTCTCATGAAATACATTACAGCTTCCAAGAGACACTCCCCGAGTCAGAAAAACATTCTTAGCAACACACAGGATCCATCAATAAGCCTGTTCACCCAAATATTATGCTCAACATTGTGTGCTTTCCTAAATCAAGCTTGTCCTAATTACAAGGCTAGCTCAAAACCCCCAATCAAGGCGCCTGTAAATCCAGCTCCAGCAGCTGACAGCTGGAGGGGGGCCACAGCCACAGCATCGCAGCGTTTCCAAATGTTGGGGTTATTTCAGGAAGCTTTGATGCTCCTCATGCACATCCCCTTGCTCTAGCAGACCACAACAAAGCCAAGCACAAGGAACCCAATAGACACCACACGCGTGACCAGTCTTGGGCAGGTCTCGAGTCCTGCTCGCCAAGAACAGCATCAGTTTGACCTTGGGTGGTTTTCCTCATCACTACCTCAAAACATCCACCATGGCTGAAGCTGCACAAGGAGGGTGGTTGCACACAATCCCAACCTGATGTGTGGGAAGATTCCTATTGTGTGACAAGCAGCATCTCCAACTCCTATCCCTTCCCTCCTCTTCCCCTGACGCTGTTTTCAAGCCCCTACAAGGCTTTTGTTGATAGTCATGGTTTTTACACAGCATGAAGAAAGCTATTTTTAATTTACTAACAAGCAACAGGACAAGAGGAAACAGCCTCAAGTTGCACCAGGGGAGGTCTAGGTTGGAGATGAGGAACAATTTCTTCCCTGAAAGGGTTGTGAAGGGCTGGCCCAGGCTGTCCAGAGCAGTGGTGGAGTCCCCATCCCTGGAGAGGTTTCCAAGCCGTGGAGATGTGGTGCTGAGGGGCATGGTTTAGTGGTGCCCTGGCAGTGCTGGGTTAATGATTGGATTCGATGACCTTAAAGGTCTTTTCCAACCAAAACAATTCTATGATTTAAGGAAGGACATAGGGACTGTTTCCAATACTCCCTCTAACATTTAGTTTTGCTTCACATCATTATTATTGCCTGCTAGAACGTGTACACTTGGTATCTATAAACATGTAAACAGGAATTTTTCATCACTTCAGGCAAATCAAAGACTAAATTCTCCAGCCCTGTAATTATCATAACAGTAATGAATAAAAAAAACCCCAACAACAAACCACGCTTTTTTCTTTCAGATTTAAGTCCACTAGAGTGAAATCCAGAATAACCAGGACAATTACTAAGTAAGAAGAATTGAACAGTCCCTTACAGAAAGGCATCACAGTATGGATTAATAAAAAATAAATAAAAAAATAAAATCATAGAATCATAGACTGGTTTGGGTTGGAAGGGACCTTAAAGATCATCTAGTTCCAATCCCCCCCCCACCCCCGGGCACACAAATTGTGCCCTTGCTCTCAAATCCATTTCAAGACATTTAAATCACTCATTCCATGTGAATTAAAACTAATTTAAGAAGTGAAACAAGCTCCCAGGCTAATTCAGCATTATTTTTTAATGTCTCTGGCAGTTTCATCTGCATTCAGCATCCACAGAAAAGTGTTTACTGTAGTCAAAAAAGGGACACTTAAAAACAGTTTTCAGGGTCCTTCAAAATGTTACTTGTAAAGGAAAATACGCTGTTAATTAGCCCACATCTAACACATAAAGCAGCAGAGAACCCAGCCCAGCACTGGAAAAGCTGCACACGCTTAGGGAGCTCCACAGCCAGCAAAATTCTATCCATAAATTACACTATTTTTTCAATTTTTTCACATTCATTAATTTTTTTTCCTTAGGAATTTGTTGTGAAAATCAGAACTAGGTTTCCTTTCCCTGTGAAGAGCTATTAACTAGCATTAATTGTTGTCCTCACTCCAAAAAACTCCTGAAAAAACAACCATAAAAGCAATTCTCACCATTCCTACAGCAGAGGAGTCTAGCAGGGATTTTTACAGCTCTGACAGATAAACAGGGCTTGGGGAAAGGGAACTGAACCTGCTAAAAGAACAACAAGAGACCAAAATAGACCCTCAGCAAATGAAGCAGTGGTAGAAGGAGGGCAGCCCTGATGGCATCACCCAGTCCTTTCCTTGTGCCACCAAATAACGGAATCACAGACTGCTTTGGGTGGGTGGGATCTTTAAAGGTCTTCTACTGCAACCCCTCTGCAGGGAGCAGGGACATCTGCAACTAGAGCAGGTTGCTCAGAGCCCTGGCCAACCTCACCTGCAATGGTTGAATCAAAGGCCCTTATCCTATAGCTTTATAAAAGGTGACTTGGGCTATCTAAATGAGTCCAAAACACTTGAAGACATTTCCTCAAGTCCTGGAAACATAGGGGGATTTCAAGTATGTCAAGCTGAACCTGGCTCAGATGATGGAAGGCTGTGAACACGTTAATTTACCTTGAAATAGATCACAAAAGGTCAGAAGAACTGCCAGAGTCTGTTAGTCTTCAAGTTAAGCTCAGGAAAGTGAACCTTGTCATTTCTGTACAGGAAGAGCAAGAAGATGATTGCCCCCTTCCTCAACAAGGGTCTGCATTTCAACCTCCTCTAGTAAATGCAAATATTCTTGCCTGCCAACCCCAAGACACAGGGAGGATTTACCAGGGCACAGGGCAGAGGAAAAGCAAATGACAGGGCAGAGATTAAGTGCTCCAAGGTGCTGCCAAGCATCCACATCTATAATATGCCTTGGGGGGCACTGGCCATTTGAGGCAGTGGGTCATGGTAGTCAGCATCAACAGAAGCATAGTGGCCAGCAACAAGTCTGCTTCAGAATGTTCCCCACTACCTCGTTAGATTTCTTCAGAAAGCTATAAAACCCACCTGCCTAGAACATGGAGAAGGAGTGTTTTTGGTTTTGGCACCACATCCTATTCCTTTCTTGTATCACAGTCTTATTGGAAGGGACCTCTGGAGATCATCCACCCCAACCCCCCTGCTCCAGAAGGTCACCCAGAGCAGGGTGCCCAGGATTGCATCCAGGCACCTTTGGAATCTCTCCAGAGAAGACTCCACAACCTCTCTGGGCAGCCTGGGCCAGGCTCTGACACCCTCACAACAAACAAGTTTCTCCTCCTGCTCAGATGGACCCTCCCGGGTTCCAGCTCACGCCCATTGCCCCTTGTCCTGTTGCTGGGCACCACTGACAAGAGTCTGGCCCCATCTTGGCCCCCACCCACTAGCTATTGATCAGATCCCCTCTTAGTCTTCTCTTCTCCATCTCAACAGCCCCAGGGCTCTCAGCCTTTCCTCAGCACAGAGATGCTCCAGTCCCTTCAGCAACTTTGTAGTCTATGTTGGACTCTCTCCAGTAGTTCCTCGTCTCTCTTGAACAGGAGAGCCCAGAACTGGACCCAATACTCCAGAGGTGGCCTCACTAGAGCAGAGTAGAGGGGGAGAAGAACCTCCTTTGACCTGCTGTCCACACTTCTCTGCTGAATGCATCCCAGGAGAAGGCTGAGATACTCAATAACTTTTTTGCCTCCATTTTCACTGGCAACCTCTCTCCTCACAGCCCTTAAGTTGGTGGCCCACAGGCCAAGGACCAGGTAGACAAAGTCCCACCTACTGTAAGCAAGGACAAGGTTCACGACCACCTGAGGAACCTGAACATAAATAAGTCCATGAGACCCGATGAGATGCTGAGCCACTCTTCATAATATTTGAGAAGTCCTGGCAGTCAGGAGAAGTCCCTAGCGACTGGAAAAGGGGTAACATCGTGCCCATCTTTAANACTTGGGGGTGCTGGTGGATGAAAAACTGGATATGAGCCACCAGTGTGCAATCGCAGCCCAGAAGGCCAATCACATCCTGGGCTGCATCAAAAGAACTGTGGCCAGCAGATCAAGAGAGGTGATTCTGCCCCTCTACTCTGCCCTGGGGAGACCTCACCTGCAGTATTGCATCCAGTTCTGGAGCCCCCAGCACAAGAAGGATGTGGACATATTGGAGCGTGTCCAGAGGAGGGCCACCAAAATGATCAGGAGAATGGAGCATCTCTCATATGAAGACAGGCTGAGAGAGTTGAGGCTGTTCAGCCTGGAGAAGAGAAGGCTCTGGGGGGACCTTATAGTGACCTTCCAGTATCTGAAGGGGGCCTACAGGAAGGTCTACTCAAAAAGTTTTGTAATGATAGGACAAGGAGTAATGGTTTTAAGCCAGGAAAGGATAGATTTAGATTGGATATTAGAAAAAAGTTCTTTAATATGAGGGCGATAGATCAGTGGAATGGGCTGCCCAGAGAGGTGGTGGAGGCCCCCTCCCTGGAGTCATTCAAGGTCAGGCTTGATGGGGCTCTGAGCAACCTGACCTAAGTAGAGATGTCCCTGCTTGTGTAGGGAGGTTGGACGAGATGACCTCTAGAGGTCCCTTCCTGCCTAAAACTTTCTATGATTCTACAATTCTGTGATTTGCCTTCTTGGCTCCTAGGGCACGTTGCTGGTCACGGGAGGCTTGTCCACTAGGACTCCCAGGTCCTTCCCTATGGAGCTGCATTCCAGCAGGTCACCCCCTCACCTGTAATGGTCCATGGGGTTATTTCTCCCCAGGGGCAGGACACTACTTGCCCTTGTTGAACTTCATTAGGTTCCCCTCCACCCAACTCTCCAGCCTGTCCACATCTCATGAGTCTGAACACAAGAAGAACTGTCCAGCTAGAACCTGGCACAATCTGCAAGGGCAACTCAGTCTTGCTTATGCAGAGCACCCCAGTCCTCCAGCATATACCCCAGTGAACAAGCAGGGTAGTAGCTCAGTGTTGTCACAAGAAATGTGCTGAAAACCCAGCGTGAGTCATCTCATCTCGGAATGGTTTAGGGAAGAAAGCAGAAAAATGTTTGGGTGAAGCCTAATGTAATTATGTCTTACAGGCAGCTTTACAGGGGTAGAATCATAAAATCATCTAGGTTGGAAAAGACTTCTAGGATCATCAAGTCCAACCTTCCTCCAACATCTCCCTGAACCCTAGACCATGTCTTGAAGTGCCACATCTACGTGTTTCTTGAACACCTCCAGGGATAGTGACTCCACCACTTCCCTGGGACATGCACTTTTTTTTTTTCCCACCTGCAAATCTCCCCCAGCAGCTCTCCCATAAGTGCCCAACACTCAAGCCAGTAGATTTATCTGTCTTGTCAGCATCATGCTTAATGCCCAAGGAAGAAGAGATTTCCAGACTGCTGCAGAAAGGGTTATGACCACTCTTGAGCATGAAGCCACAAGCTTCTCAAGTGTTTGATTCCAGAACAAGCTCTTTGTAGATATTTTGATCAGTGACGCTTCTACTTAGCAAGACAACTTGATAGAGCCTCATGAGGAACACAACCACAACACCCACCTTTGCTCTAAGAAGGAATGCCCTCTAAACATACCCAGTGGAAGACTTTTCCATCTAGAAAACCATTTTGTCTGCCATGAAACAGTGAAAGTCAGAGATAGCGGCATTTCTACCAACAGATTGGACGTGCTTGGTCTTTCAGCAAACCAGTTTCCATTAAGCAAGTTGAAGTCCTTGAGTCTTTTAGTCCTCACAGTCACGAAGCAGCCCCTCACAGCTTCATATAGGACAGTTTGTGGAGGCTTGATTTACAGATTATTCTCTACAGTAAAGCGGTGCCACTAATCTATTAAAAGTTTTAACAAACTCAAGCCAAAATAATACATTTATGACCTCTGAAAGAAAACAGCTCCTACAATTACCTGCTGTGGTGGGTTTACCTTGGCTGGGTGCCCGGTGCCCACCCCTAGTCCCTCTATCACTACCCCCCCAACCAAAACCTCCATCAGCAAGGCAAGCGGGGAGAGAGTAAGATGGAAAAGAAGAACCCGTGGGTTATGATAAGAAGCAGTTTAATAAGCAGCAGAGAAAGCAAGGTCGCGTGCGCGCGAAGCAAAAGCAACAAAGCCGTTACTCTCTACTGCCCATGCGCAGGCGGTGTCGGGCCTGTCCCGGGCAGCAGGGCTCCAGAACGCGTACCGGTTGCTCGGAGGACAAATGTCTTCCCAGAATCCCCCCGTCCTCCTCCCTTTATAGTTGAGCTGACGTCATATGGTATGGAATATCCTATTGGTCAGCTCGGGTCGGCTGTCCGGGTTGTATCCCCTCCCAAATCTTGCCCCCCCACACACACACCCTGTCAAAACAAGGCTGTGTGTTATCAACACCTTCTGGCTTCCAGTACTGCAGCATGAAGGCTGTATGGGGAAAATCAGCTCAGACAGACCCACTACACCTGCGTTACAGACACAAACCATTTGAGGAAAGCCCATCGTTATACTTTGCTCTGATTGGAAAATCATTTGTCAGATGAGATGTGAGGAAGCTTTCTCCTGAACTGAACCTGCACCAATATATATCCATTTCACATTTGCAATTGGAATAATGAGGTTGCTCCCTTATTTTTTTCCCATTATAAACATTTACTACACATTTACTGGAGAAACAATCTCCAATATAGGTTCTTAAATGCATTAACTCATTCCCTATATTCCTGCCATTCCCTATATTCCCAGGACTGTGCACACTTACCACCCTCTAAGATCTTACAGCTCTCTAACCTGATCTTTGAGTCATTTATCCAAAAAAACCAAAAAACAAGAAGGGAGAGGAGGGGGAACTACCCACAATAAATTTGTATACGCGGTAATACAATGAGTAACATAAGGAACATATTTTCAACAACCAAGTTACAAGGAAATCACCTTTATGGCCAGAGCCCATGAAATCAAACTTGCTTCAAGCTGAGGGGATATTCAGATGGAGTAACAATTGCATGTTTTTCCCTTTATTATGATCCCTTCGGGATATGTAAGCTCTTCTTCTGGAAAAATAACAAGTTTAGGAGTACTTATTCTAGAATTAAGCCCTACTGTTCTCCAAAGTTCAATATGAACATCTGTAAAATTAATCTGCAAGGCCTTTACCACTTATGTCTAACATTTGCACTGCACACAAGAGCAAAGCCCGTTCAAATTCAGAGCTGGGTATATATTACCATGTATGAAATCCACGTGCAATTGCATTTATTGATAAGCATGCCTGGGAAGTTTAGGGAAGAAGTTTTCAACTCACTTATTTCACTAGCAACCTGGTCCAGTTTTTCTTTTGACCTGCTGATGAGAGCCACCTTCATTCCACATCTTGCTAACTGCAACAAAACAAAATAAGAGCCATAAGAACGGTCATAAATCTCTTCCAAGTTAGTATCCTAAAGGAATTGCATCATTTGTTAAACATCACAACAATATATGAGCAGCAAGTCTGAAAAAATGACAATTTTAAATAGACACATGAAGGGGAAGACGAGGACAAACACTTCCATGCTACTTCTGACTTGATGGCAACCATGCCAGATTTATTATCACCTCACTCATCCAATATAGGCACATTTATAAAATATAAAACCAACAGTAGATACTTTACAGAACTTTTACAACACCTCTGCAAGTCAGAGCAACAGACTTATTACCCATAATTAAGTTTAATATGCCAAGAGAAGATATCAAGGGTCACTTGAACACCCATGCTTGTGACTACTCCTTGTTCCAGGGAAAAGCAAAACCAATATATCCCCAGTTCAGTGATGCTGCCTTTCAGATACTTAACACCTACCTATAAAAACCAGGAAAGTTCTCATTGCTCCTGTAAAACTCCTTCACTGCCTTAGGAACCAGGTGGGAATGGGTCTTAAATCTAAAAAACCACCACAACCGAAGAATCAACAGCAGAGCAACAACATAAAGTGACTTAGTCTCATCTCATAGCAGAAGTATGCAAGCCAAGAAAGCTTCCTTCAGAGAGAAGTTAGAGGAGGTTTGTCCATGAACTCCACACTCTGGGCTCTCAGAGTGCTTCAGTAGGTACCTGAGCTTTATGGGGCAGTACTCAGCTGCACTTCCCTCAGAAGCTGAGGAAGCAAAGTCATGCCAAAGCACCCAGTTAGTGGAACCTCAGCACATATAGAGAACTTGCACCACAAGAGCAAGCTTGAGAGAAACTGCTGCTCTGCTCACACTAAAGGGAAACATTCAGAAAAGTGCATCTGAAATCTGGGAATGAAAATATTCACAAGAGTTCAAGTACAGAGTACATAAAATGGGCAAGGAAAGGTGTTGCATCATTTGCTTCAGTGCCATGTAACTGGGATATCTGGGATGGAGAGCAGCCCTGCAGAGGAGGTCTTGGGGATGCTGGTGGGTGAAAAGCTGGAGTCAGTGTCCTCCTGGGCTGCATCCCCAACAGCGTGGGCAGCAAGGTGACGGAGGGGATCCTGCTCCTCTGCTCTGCTCTGGAGAGACCCCCCTGCAGGGCTGGGGCTGGCTCTGGAGCCCTCAGCACAAGGGAGACATGGAACATGGTGAAGCAGGGCCAGAGGAGGCCACAGCAATGATGCGAGGGCTGGAACACCTCTGCTGGGAGGCCAGGCTGAGAGAGTTGGGCTTGTTCAGCCTGGAGAAGAGAGGCTCCAGGGAGGCCTTCTTGTGGCCTTGCAGGACTTCAAGGGGCCTGTCAGAAAGATGGGGATAGACATTTTAGCAGGGCCTGTTGGGACAGGACAAGGGGTCATGGTTTGAAACTAAAAGAGGAAGATTTAGACAAGAGAGAAGAAAAATTTCTGATGCTGTGGGTGGTGAGAGCCTGGCCTGGGTTGCCCAGAGAGGTGGTCGCTGCCCCATCCCTGGAACCATTGCAGGCGAGGTTGGCTGGGGCTCTGAGCAACCTGCTCTGGTTGCAGATGTCCCTGCTCACTGCAGGGGGGTTGCACTAGAAGACCTTGAAAGGTCTCTTCCAAATCAGAACAGTCTATAGTTCTGTGATTCTAATTTCTGGAAAGCAGAAAGGAATTGGGGGCCAGGGGTGCAGGTGGCAGGACACACCAATGAAGGAAAACCTGAAGGACACAGACTACCCATGAAGAGGAACATCACTTTCCCTGTGGATTCTGCAAAACAAAACAAGATCCAGGCAAAGGGAATCTCTCACAGCTGATCTGCTCACACACAGCCATGCTGGTGTTTCAATGAGTACAGACAGGCTCACTTGGATACTGATGCTGGAGCCGAGAGTTATTTTTGCTATAAACTCTTGTAGTCAGCACTATTTGTCATGATGTTCTCTGGGCTTACAGGCTAAATTGCCCCAAACTAACGGGCACTTTCTGTCTTCAGCAATACAGTCCAGAACCATATTTGGAGACCACATATCCATCAAGAGCTAAAGTACAGTAAAAGAGATGAGAGGTAAAACCCAGCTTCAGAGACTTCATGAGCTACAGGGAATAACTAGAACATACTGCAGGCAGCTGGAAATGCCATTTAGTCAGTGCCTGGAAATAGCAAAAGGAAATACCAAGAGTTGAGAAAGTTGAAGTAATTGTAACAACTCAGAAAAGTTAAAAATAAAAGCTGAAGGACGAGAAATGGGCTGAAAATAGAATTTACAAATAACGGCAACTAAGCAGAAAGGATACAAATTTTGGCTGGTCAGAGGGAGGCAAGGCAGGAGACCTTGTTCTCCACAGATATCTGTGTTAAGAGAAGGTGAGGAGATAGGACCTGCTGCTTGACAGACAGGACATCTTGCCAAGGACTGAGATAAACTTCTAAGTGATAAGATTTCTTACCTCTTCTGCATAGGCTTTTCCAATCCCATCAGTAGCTCCTGTGACCACTGAAAAAAAAAAATGAAAATACAGATATGCATTAGTTCCTTCACAGAAATAATTGCAATAGGTGTCCATGAGTAGGTATTAAAGTCCTGCTTCCAGCCAAGGGACACACCAAAATCTCTGGGGTAGGCGTACAACTGTTACTAAATTTCAGAACTCACACCAAAACCTTCCCATATGTAAGAAAGAAGAAGAGATGGAGTTAGAAGCCCAATAGCTGTTTCAAGAATCATGTTCAGCAGCCTTTCTCATGCCCACCCTCTGACTCACTACACTTCTTCAGAAGCTCTATGGACTAAGAAAGATTTCTAAGTCATTTAACAAAAAAAAAAAAAAAGCTCAGTTATGACTATTAAACAAGCTCTCAATTTGGTTTTAAGTATGTATTAAAATAAAAATATCTTAGAGCCTGTAAGCATATAATAAAATAAACATTTTAGGAGATGAGCCATAGGTCTTTGCTAGTGACCTTGCTGTAGATTTCAGATCCCTGTGACCACTGTGCTTACCAGCAGCAAGCATGAGTGACTGGTGCAGCCACCAGTTGCGAGCTGGGCTTCTAGAGCTTAAATCTTCTCACCTGTGGGTGAGCAGGATCTGTGTCAGGCCTCAAGTCTTTCTAGGATTCTTTTCCACATGCTGAGAAGCTCTGTGTGACTCAACATACCATTAGTTTGACAGATTATTCCAGGGCTCTCGCCACACCAGCAGCTGATCATCTCCGTTTGCTCGCTAAACAGGAATTCCTCCATCCAGAATCTACTTTTCCAACCACTTTTTAAGCAAGCACATTCAGCACCACTTTCTCCTCCTCTGAGCTATTCCTCCTCCTCCTCAAATCCAATGCCTACATCTCAACACCTGCATTGAGCTCTCCGCTCATTCATCTCTGCTCTCGCTCTCCAAGTGGCTACAGAATATACCAGATTTTTCTGTTTGGCCTCATTCAGAACAGAGCAGCTCAGTTTATGCTCCCACTGCTTATCCCTGGACACAGCCATGCCCAAAGAACAGCCTTTGTTTGATGTTGTGGAAAAATGAATGGAGACTGTTGGTTCAACTCTCAGGTCAACCTCCACCTGAGCAAAACTTGGAGCAGACAGAGGCATTGTCCGGCACTGGGATCCAGCAACAACCTCCCTTCAGGACATCAGAAGGGGACGTGTTTGCGGATGATTGGATTAGTCACCGCTTGCAGATCACCCATAACAGTCGGCATGCAAACAGCAGCCAGAATATTTCTGTTTGAGTAATAACAGCGAGGAAGTGCTGTAACCATTTCAGGCTCTGGGGCTGCTAGCTGTAATTAAGTGGATGTGATACCAGAAGCCCACCTGCCTGCAACCAAACCTGTACCAATACCTCTTACCCATGGAGCCAGACAGCACCACAGTCCTGTAGGATGGCACCAGCCTTTCTGTTCAAGGACTAACTACTCCTAATGAGGAAAGGCTGAGAGCCCTGGTGCTGTTGAGCTGGAGAAGAGAAGACTCAGAGGGATCTGATCAATGCTGGTCAATAGCTAAAGGGTGGGAGAGGCAAGAGGATGGGACCAGACTCTTATCAATGGTGCCCAGCAACAGGACAAGGGTCAATGGAAGCAAAACGGAACCCAGGAGGTTCCATCTAAACAGGAGGAGAAACTTCTTTGCTGTGAGTGTGGCAGAGCCTGGCCCAGGTTGCCCAGAGAGGTTGTGGAGTCTCCTCTGAAGAGATTCAAAACCTACCTGAACACGATCCTAGACACCCTGCTCTGGGTGACCTGCTGGTGCAGGGGGGAGTTGGACGAGATGATCTCCAGAGGTTCCTTTCACCACCTACCAGTCCGATTCTGTGATATAGCAAACTAACTAATGAACAGCCATTCCCCATAACACTTCTAGATCATTTCACCACCTTTCAACTCAAAATTCATGGGCTTAACAGCTTTATTCCCAGATAACAAGCTCAGCATTTTCAAATACTGTTTTCTGACACTGCAAGTTGTTCAGCATCTAGCAACTACAGCTGAGAGTGCATGATCCATAAGGCAGGGGCTGCAGAAAGCATCTTTAGCACTTTAAAGGCTTAGTAAAGTGCAATTTCCGTGGGATATTTACCCCACTTATTGAATCCATTGCTTAGGTAAATTGTAATAGAATCAGCTGGAGCGTGAGACTTAAGAAGCTGAAGATGAGGGATTTCCAACTGAATGATGAGTAACAGGATGGTTCTTCCCTTTTTAGGCCCTACTTCAAATTAAAATAACCTGCAGTCCAGGGGTTAAAGTACTCTCCAGGGCAGAACTTGAGAAATTTAAACAAACCTGATATAGAGAAATGATATAAAAATCTCACCAGGAAAAAGAAGATTCTTGAGTCATTACCTACATAACAAGGACAAGCTCACTATTTCATTAGTGGCTCCATGACTTTGTGTCCTGCTCTGTCCCCCCAACACCATCTTGAAGATTTCACACAGTACAAGGACAGCTTTCCAATGTATAACCTAAACCCCACATTTTTTTCAAGCCACACTTCCCTTTCTAAGGCCCTTCAAAAGAAAGCATCTGGCTCAGCTCTCACCCAGCCTAAGCAAATGGATTTTCATCAATGGCTGTGCTCAGCAGATTTAAAGTGGCCCAGTTTTGGAGTGGTTAACTACATTTTTACTATCAACTTGACATGCCAAACTAGTTTATCTCCAAATGTGGATTAAGCTTTTAAATTCTGTTTCTCCTACAAGTTGCCTTCCAACAAAAGTTACAAGCTGCCTGCAACTGGCAGAGCTAAAAGAAGGCAAAGCAAGAAGAGGAGGAGTAAGTTATTGTCTGTAGAGAGCTGCACCAGCTCCCAAGTGTGACTATACACATTTACTCAGTAGTCAGACTAGCTGTGGTAGCTTCCCACTTCAGCCATCTGCTGTCTCCAGAAGAGGAGTGAGAAGTGCCCAGGCAGCTCGTGCGGGAGCCCACCAAACAAAAGTTTGCCTGAACGGAAGCTTATGTGGAAGCACTGGCTGATTTGAAGGCAGGGAAGTCAACATCCATCTCCCCCAGACTTTTGGGGCTGTAGAGGAAAAGGGCAAGAGAAATAAGGAAAGGTATCCAGTAACATGACATATCCTGGAAACAGCTCACACTCGCTTTGGGCTGGAGATGTTCTACCCCTAGATGTTACCACTTGCCAGAGTTCAGTAGCTTTACTGTCTGGGTAAGACCAGCTAAATCATTGTTATCATGGGTTACAACCCATTATATGTGTGCATGGGGTTTGTCCTTCAGTTCCAGCTTTCATTCCACTAGTGCACGAACAGTCTGGACTGGATGGTCTTAAAGGTCTTCTCCAACCTAAATGATTCAATAGTTCTATATTCCAGCTGACCCTGTCCTGTTCAAAACAGTAGATAAGAAGTGGGAAAACTGGTAAAACACTTAAAATCACCACTCATACTAGTCAATAGTGCACACCATGTGAGTACATGTGGTTTGGAACCCACCAATGCTTTGGAAACAGCCTTAAAGTGTAAATGTGCAAAGAGAAACTTCTGATGCAGTATATCAAAGTCTCTGAACAAATGTGGACATCATCTGCCCACACCACAGGAGGAGGTTATGCCATATGTAGGCTGTAGATCTTTCAACACCATAGCATATATGTAAAGTCATCTGCCCAGGAACTCAGATCAGCAGTTGAGTTTTGAATTACAGCATTAACCTTAACCCATTATGCAATCATTGCCGTAAACCACCAAAATTTCCACCCTACGACAGTACAGCAGCTTTGCCCTAATGACTGTGCCAGTGTGGGGAGAGAAGAAAAAAAACACAAAACCAAAACAAAGCAACTTTTCAAGTCCTGCTTTGAGTTTACTTCTATGTCTTTGACCTCTTACAATGATCTCTTCAATTTAAGATGCGGCTACACAGAAACCCACCAGAGCAGGTAGTCAAGAACCCACCATAGCCTCTACTACTGGACTAGTTATCAATAGACATGACTCATTAATTCTCTAAACCTTAACACTGCCTGGCCACTTGACCTCCTAATGTTTCACATATTTTTCACAGCTTTTGTCACAAATACAATAGATAGGATGCTGTTCATAAGCACAGGCATTATCTGGTACCACCACTCAAGATGAACACAAGGCAAAGTTAATCAAACTTAGCAGTTGGTGAGATGTGTGGTCTTGCACTCAAAGAGAACAGTTTTCCTGTTATTAAAAATGCCACAGATCAAGCCTATGAAGCACATGTAAGCAGCCAGTGACTTTACTATGGAAAATTAATATGCCCAGTACTACACAACTTTGGGGGCTAAAAACGTAGACCCTTCTCCAGGAGAAGAGCATTTCTCCAGCAGGAGAAGGTTAGAAATTAGGAACATTGTTTTCACTTAAGGGGCTGTCAAGCCCTGGAACAGGCTGCCCAGGGAAGTGGTTGAATCACCATCCCTGGATGTGTTTGAAAGCCATGTAGATGTAGTGCTGAGGAACATGGCTTCGCTGCAAACTTGGTAGAGTAGGGTTACAGTTGGATTTGACCTTAAAGGTTTTTCCCAACCTGAATGATTCTATGATTCCAAGATCATCTCCCAAGGAGAAAAAGATCATTTCTCCAGGAGAAGAAGACTTGCCTTCCCAAACAAGAGGTCACCTAGAAAACATCCATCACCTCCTAAGAGGTACACAAATAAACATTCTGTGCTGTTAGCAAGGGGACTACCCTTCTGCAGCCAGGCAACAGCAGCACCCAGCAGACCACAGCAGCCTGATTTGTGAATGAAATGAATATTCAAGGGCCAGAAGATTGTTTATCTGCTTCTTATGCAGCCAGGACATCTTAAAACAAAAGCAAAGGATGGGGCAGGCAGGTAGAACCTGACGGGAGCAAGGACCAGCAGTGACACAGGGAAAGGGAGCAACAGCGAGCACCGAAAATTCAACTGCAGCTCTGCAGAGCAATCACGCTGAAACAAGATTAGAGCTTCGTGACTCCCTAACTCAAGGTTAGACTACAGCAAAGACAACACTTAAAGAAATCAAGCCTGCCTTCAGATACCAACACACGTTTTCCATGACAAAACAAGCTTCCAAGATGCCTGTTGGTGATAAAGGATGGAGCACTTGTACCCAGGCTGCTGCTGGCAAACAGCACCCAGCACACGCCTCGCCCTGCTTTGACTACCTGCATGATGAAGCTAACAACTGTCATGCACGTTCTCCACCAGCCTCTCCAAAATCCTAATTCATCTCACCTCAGCCATTTTGCTGCCTTTGTTAGGAAAAGGGTGAGGTTTTAGGCAGCCTTTCAAAGCTCTGCAGATGCTCTCACACACATCCTTCCCTGGGAAGGAGAACTCAAGCCACCATCAATGTCATTCCCCCTAGAAATGTGTGGGTCCAGCAATTTGGGAATCCCTACGTTCTTCCTGCCAAAAACCCAAGCTAACAAACAGATCTCAAGGAGGACAGCGTAGCAACATCTCCAATCCCCTGAGAGATACTCAAATGTGTTGCCAACATGGTCACTGCAGAGCCTCTCAGCTCCATCCTCTACCATCCCTGTCCTGCAAGACCAAACCCAGACAAGAGCAAGGGTCTGTCACAACGTGGCACCCAGCTGAAGTGGTCATCAACAAGAAGAATCAACCAGGAGCACTGTGTGGTTGGTTAAAGCAACATGGTTGATAGAAACTTCTCCGTGCAGCTAACCTCAGCGGAGATTTACAGCACAACACATAAATAACTGAGGACTCGAGATTCTTCTGCTACGAAAGACAGAGGCTATATTAAGAATATGACAGCTCCAGGGGAAAACAAAAGCTGGCAAGGGGAGAAAAGACTATCCCTTCTTGGCATCAAGCAGCGCTTCATTTATTACAGATTTATATAAATCACTGGCATTTGACCAACACCAAGCTTCTAGATTATCTCCCAGCCAACAAAAGTACTTTAGTCTGTGCTGGTTAAAAATATTCTACTTTTTGTCCTCAGCTTGCTAGGAATGGCTATTTTTAGTAAGAGCCCAATCAACCTTATCAAAACCCAGCATCAAAAATAGACTGGAGAAACACTGGAAGCAAATCCTATTTTTAGCCGCTGTGTCTATCCCTGCCGTCACCCACAACCCACAAATTCTGACTGCACAGACCATGCACAAGCGCTTAGTTATTCCAGGCAGATCCTCAGCCTGACCCTTGGTTGGGTTATTTGAGAAAAAAAAGAAAAAAAAAAAGAAAACCAACCAACACCTGAATGCAGAAAACACTCAATTGATTAAAGATTAATACAGCCGCAAACCATGACAGCTGCCTTTCGTCTGAGTGCTTTTTGGGGAGGCTGGGGGGGGACATGGGATGACAGCGAGCTTGCATCAGTATTCCTCTTGGGGATCTATTACATGGACCGAAAATTGCTATTTCAATTCCCTTTTGTTGCTAAAAATAGCAGCCCCAATTGATTCGAGCAAACAGGGCAGCGGCTTCGTGATGCCAAATTTAGCAAGCGCCGAAGCCCCGGCGAGCGAGCGCAGCCCAACACACGCCAGCTCAGATGGAACAAAGAACAAAGGAGCTCAGCGTGCCGGCTGCCAGCTCAGGAGACAGCCCCAGCTCCCTGCATTTCGGTTCAATATAACCAGAAAACTCAGCAAAAAAATAAGACAAACTTCAATGCCACCAGCGGGAATAGGGAGCCTCATCAGATCATTGGTACCTGAGCTGAAATCCTAGAAATTCTGTATTTTTCCCACACACACAGCTCACATAACGGGTTTTTCCGCACAAAGGAGCTAACACCTAATGGTGAGGCTTTGAAAAGACAGGCTCCAGAAGAAGGTTTAATTCCCAGAACCAAGCGCTTACTCGGTAACAGCTTGTCTAGAAACCAGGATTGTGGGTAGAGAAATAGTCTATAAATATCTTCGCACTGACATGTCCCTGTTCCAGCCAGAACTACGACAAGAAAGGGGCTTGGGCAGTGCAAGAGGTCTTCAGGCTTTCTGGAGGCAATCTAGAAACCCCAACAAGAAAACCATGTGGAAGGGTTCACAAAAGCCGCGTGCAAGGCTTGTGCAGTATCAGTTTCAATTGCCTCCATGAACTCTCCCAATTCCATGGTGGTCATCTTCTATATGCTCACACTCAAATCTTGGCTATGAGGTATTTTGTCTCCAGTTAGTCATGGCTTGCTGTGTGATTTGGGGCAAATTCACAGGAGAGAAAGCTATCACAATCTTCTACAGTATTTCTTTTTTTAAAAGCAGGGGGGTTGGACAAGGTGATCTCCAGAGGTCCCTTCCAAGCCCCACCACTCCATGATTCTGTGATTTTTCCTCTCAACTTCCAGTTCCAACGAACCCCAAGCCACAGAAGTGCTCAGATGTTTCTTCACCACCCTCACTAGCACCCTGCTTTGTAATACTAAACATTTGCAGCACCTAAGTTTGCAACAAGGATCACTGTGCCCAAGATAAAACATCCTCTGGGAAGGACAGAGGACAAGAAAGAGCTACAGATACTCTCAGGGGTATATTGTCCCACTACCCAGCCTGACAGCTCTCAGATGATGAGCCCAACCAGACAAGTCATCTCCCACAGAATCATGGGGTGCCTCCATATAGAGTCTCCCAGCCTTCTGAAGAGCTGAGGAATGCTTGGACTCACACATTCACCCAGCACTGCACCCAAGCAACAAACCTCTTTGCAGCACAGCCCTTGGGAAGGAAAGTGGGGAGTCAACACCATCCCAGGTGGGAGCCAGGTTGGGTTCACAGAATCACAGAATGTTAGGGATCGGAAGGGACTTCAGAAGATCATCTAGTCCAATCCCCCTGCCAGAGCAGGATCACCTAGACCAAGTTGCACAGGAACGTGTCCAGGCAGGCTTTAACCATCTCTAGAGAAGGAGACTCCACAACCTCCCTGGGCAGCCTGTTCCAGTGTCTGTCACCCTCACTGTGAAGAAGTTTCTTCTCATATTTATGTAGACCCTCCTATGTTCCAGTTTACCCCTGTTGCCCCTTGTCCTATCATAGGAGGCCACTGAGAAGAGCCTGGCTCTGTCCTCCTGACACTCGACCTTTACATTTTTATAAACATTAATAATGTCACCCCTCAGTCTCCTTTTTCCAAGCTAAAGAGACCCAGCTCCCTCAGCCTTTCCTCATAAGGGAGATGTTCCACTCCTACTTGCTGTTTCACCCTACTCGCTGCCAATACTCCAGTGGGCTGGCTGTGTTGGACTTCCATACCCACCCTGCACTCCTCAGCAGTTTTTTTGGACAGAACAGAGCTTTCTAGCTAAGCTAGGTCTGCATGGATGAAGTTGGCCACCCTTGCACCTCCTGATGAAGGCACACATGAAGCTGCACAGGAGCAGGACAAGCCTTTTTACTCTGGTTCAGACCAGCCTGTGCTCACTTCATGCAGTCACTAGAACATTTCTGCCTTACTTGCTTTCTCCTGCAACATTCATCCAGCCTGGTATCATTATCCTTCACAACCATAAACCATCTTAGGTCCTCCCTCCAATCCTTAACCTCTTACCACATGATTTCAAACTCATCATAGTCAAAATGAGTCAAAACCCTCAAATATACGGGTTACTTAATCTCTTCTGGAATACCACCTACCACTGCACTCCCTTAGAACTTGACAAACTCCAACATGCAAAAATGAAAAAGTTCCATTTTGAGGAAGGAATTCTCTAAATTAGGACAGCTACTTATGTGGGCAGAAGGAAAACCAAGTTTTAAGACCGAGAAAGGCACAGTTACATTATCTCATGCAGTAGAAACACGACTAAAAGTGCATCTTTGATAAGCTACTTTATTTATACATACTTGGGGAGGTTACTATTAAGTCACACCACATGCTAAGTATATAATATACACAAAAGGTCCATGATTGTACCTGAGAACCCTCCTAAGGAAGGTCTCAATCTGCAGTGCCTCTCCAAATAAGATCAAAATCCATTTTTCCCCCTAAAAGAAGGCTTAACACATGCGTATATACAGTCTAACCATATTGAATCTCCACTTCTAACCTCAAAAGTGTCACTAACTAACCATCCTGATCTTGCTCTTACATTTATGAAAACCTACCATTACTCATCGTAACACTTCAGTCTGGCCCTGCCCCAACAAGCCATCCTCGGTACTAGCGCTCCCAAGACTTCAAAAGTTTCTTCATGAATGCCTCAGGCTTTCCACACATAGAATCATCAAGTCATTTAGGTTGGAAAAGACCTTTAAGATCATTGAGTCCAACTGTTAACCCAGTGCTGCCAAGTCCACCACTAAACCAAGCCCCTCAGCACCACATCTACGTGGTTTTTAGTCAGCTGTACTTTGGAGGTTCAGAAGTCCAGAGTCCTAGAAAGCAACTGTAACATGTGGCACTCCTGCCATGAAGAGAAATTTGTGCTATTGATTCACACTTTGTGAGAGTTACTGCCTCACCATGCTGAAACCACGCTGCTTGGAGCACCAGCTGCCATGCACTGACCACCTCTCAAGACCCCAGACCAGAAGAGAGATCCACACTTCTGTTTTTAGAAGTCAGCTGGCCTATATAAATTCATTGCAGAGATCACAGAATCAGAGAATAGAATTACAGAAAAGTTTGGGTTGGAAGGGATCTTTAAAGGTCATCTAGCTCAAGGTCCCACGCATGGAGCAGGGACATCTGCAACCAGAGCAGGTTGCTCAGAGCCCTGTCAAACCTCACCTGCAATGTTTCCAGGGATGGGGCATCGACCACCTCTCTGGGCAACCTGGGACAGGCTCTCACCACCCTCAGTATCAACAGTTTCTTCCTTCTCTCTCGTTTAAATCTCTCTCTTCTAGTTTAAAACCATCACCCCTTGTCCTGTCCCAACAGGCCCTGCCAAAAAGTCTGTCCCCATCTTTCTGACAGGCCCCTTGAAGTCCTGCAAGGCCACAAGAAGGTGTCCCCGGAGCCTTCTCTTCTCCAGGCTGAACAAGCCCAACTCTCTCAGCCCAGCCTCCCACCAGAGGTGCTCCAGCCCCTGGATCGTCTCCATGGTCCTACAACAGGGCTTCGACAGCTTCTCCAGGAAGTAATTCTACACGTGACAAGTACCCTGAAGCCACACATAAAGCTTTCTCCACAGCCCTGCTACACTGGGGTATTTTGGGGTGAGCAGAGAGGGCAATGGAGGTGATGAGCCCCACAATGAACCCATCTCACCCCTGCCCATGCCTTGGAGCACCACCAGAGCTCACCCACTGCAAACAAGAAGCAAAGCTGCATAAGCAGCCGAGTACAGGAGATGAATGAACCATGTGACGCTAAAGAGCTGTGAATTGAGAAAATCTAATGCATGAATTAAAACCCTCACCCTCGTTGTCCCCCCCACACACCCCCCAAAAAAGAAGACATATACCCAGCAGGACATAAAAGGAGAAGGGGAGAGAAAGGTGGAAAAAACGTGGTCTGACACATTTATAAAACCTGATGGCCTGTCACCCAGACGCTGATGAATATTTTTTTTTTACAGGATAAAAATGGCAACCAAGAGGCTAAAAATAAAACGCTGTGCTGCAGACCTGTCTGGTTTAGCAACACCACTGGAATACAAACACTCCCTCGCTGGTACCTCTTAACTAAAGATTTTGAAATAAGAGAAAAGGGGGGAAAAAACACCCCACATTGTAGAACATACCTTCTGTTTTTCAAGGGAAGGGATTTGGGTTTGTGGGGTTTTAATAAGAATTTACATTAGTGTGATTCTTTGCTTGCACTGTATAATTGCCTTTTAAAAAAAAAAAACTTCTAAATTTTGATTGATGAGAAGAGCAGAGCACCTCATGCTGCACAAAGCAAAATTTTTTTTCCTTCCCTTCCCCAGACATTTACAATATAAGAGCATATTTATCAGTGTCTTCAAAGTGGAATTTCAGTAAGCTTAAAAATGTATTTTTAGACTCCTGCTGCAGACAGAACTGTGGACCACTTTTTTTTTCAAAACACCCACCCCAAGAGACAGAAAAAACCTTTTGCTGAATTTTGAGGCAGAATGAACCCTAAAAACCTGCTTTATTAAGAAGCAAAACTGACTGAAGATTATTCAGGAGAAGTGCTGGTTTCTCGAGCCCAGCCACACTGCAGCCAGGCCGCCTTCTGCAGTAAAGATGCTATTTTTGGCAAGTGATGCAATAGCTGCAAGGGCTCTCCCAGAACCTGCCAGTTCAGAGCCCAAGCCACATTCAGACACCAGATACCCAATAATCCTGCATTGGCACCTTCCCTTCTCTGCACCATTGCCCACGGGAGTCACCCTTTTTCAAGTGGCATCTTCCAGGAAAAAGCCAGATTTTACACATTGAAAGGAAAAAAAAAAAATTTATATAGATAGCTCCATCCATCAGCAAAGACACCTGCACTGGATGTGACACCAAGTTACACAACACTTATATAGGGATTTTCTGACCTCTTGCTTTCCCTGCAGAATCTGAAGCAGCTTGGTTTTCTTGCTGATTTTTTTTTTTTTTCTTTCATAAAGCCTTTGAAAAGCCCACAAAGCTAATACAACATCTAATCCTTCCCAAAGCTATTTCCATTCTTGGAGATCTTTTCAAAAAGTTCCTGTGTCTAAGTGATGACTGGTAAGACACGTTTCTGCTACGTGACTTGCCTCAATAGCTAAAAATTCTAAAAATGAGAAGAGTTCCAGAAGTTCTAAGGCTTTTAAAAATTATTTTTAAATAGAGATTTTTTCAGCCTTGTGGAACCTTTATATTTTGCAATATCCATGTGGACCCTCATGTAACAGATGCAAACTTACTGATAAAAGTTTTCCTTTTATAAATTTTAGTAAATAATAAATTTTATTAATTTTTATAAATTCCACCTGTCCCCTCCCCCAAAAAAAACCACAGAGGTTTTCCCTGAAGTCAAAACTACCCAAGAATAAATAAATACATAAGCCCAATTTCTGCCCTGCAGGGCAGGTCATGGCCAGCATGTAGGGCTCAGGAGGAATTCCTCTGCTTGTACTGTATGTATGACAACTCACATCTGGCTTGGGGAATCACAGAATGGTTTGGGTTGGAGTGGAACCTTAAAAATCATCTATTTCCAACACCTCTGCCATGAGCAAGGGACACTTCCCATTAGACCAGGTTGCTCAAAGCCTCATCCAACCTCATCTCAAACATCTCCAGTGATGGAGCATCCACAGGTTCCCTGGGCAGCCTGTGCCAGTGGCTCAACACCCTCATGGTGAAGAACTTCTTCCTAATTTCTAATCTAAGTTGGCTTTATATTTCCAAAGCTTTCCTCTCATGATCCATTTAAACTCTACATTAAGATCCTGATTATGTTTCAGGCTTAAGATTCTTTTTTTTTTTAAGCAGCCATAAACCAAAACCCAACTTGAGCACAATTCTCATCTTGCTTCCTGGGCAGGGTTGCAGAGCCTGGAATCAGCATGAATAGCATTAACACTGGTTTAAAGTTCTACACCTCAGCTCCTGGAGCACATAAATTGGGAGTGAGCGGTGTAAAGACGGATCTGAGCACAGCAAAAAGTGTTTGCTTTGCTTTAGGATATTGCCAAAGTCTTCCCCTCTTCATAGGTTCTCATCACATCATGTACCACAGAAGAAGCAGAAGAGCTTGACAACTCTTTATTACTGGTTTGGAGCAGTCAAGTTCTGCCTCCACACCACCCACACAACCTATTTGCTTCCTGCCCCTCTAACACAAGCATGTGGAAGCCGATTTTTGTAGGATCTGCAACATCCCTGTGCTGTCTGGGGAAAAAGGAATCTGGCTGCTTTGAAGCCAGACTTGGAGGGATCTCACTTAGAAGCTCTACATGGAGCAAGGAATTCAACTCTCTTCCAGATTCTGCCTGCCCAGAAGTAGAACCGAAATCGAGGCAGGAAGACACCCAGTGATATTTTATTAATTTTGCCTTGAAGCAACATTAAAACAAGCTGTATGCTGAGAAGCTCACATTTGCTCAAGGGACACAGAGGTATGCAAATAAGGGTTCTGCAGAACAGCTGAAGTGGCAACAAGACTCATGCCCAAACCATGTAGCCTGCTCAGAAATCAGGAAGTTGAAGCACAGGGACTTCCACACCTGAAGCCCCAAAGCAGCGTCACACGGGGAATTTTACAAGGCCTTGTGAAGGTGGCAGGAGGAGGACAACTGTGGAAAGCAAGCACAGGTATCAACATATACACTGCAGGAAGCAAGAGCACAAGCATACATCTGCTTCACTCCACAGCATCATAGAATCACAGGATGGTTTGGGTTGAAAGGGACCTTGGAAGGTCACCTTGTCCAATCCCCCTGCAGTGAGCAGGGACATCAATTAGAGCAGCTTGCTCTGGAGCAACCACAGGCCAGGAGACAGGGCCAGCTTCTGGTGATTTTACTGAGATGAAGGACAAGCACAGCAGCAACATGAGATGTGTCACCGTTAGACGTGAAGGTGAGAAACATTCACTGTCATGAGAGCCTGAAAGAGCTGCTCCCATCCACCCGCTGCTGCTCAAGTAAGGCTGCAGAACTACGGGACCACAAGACAGTCACAATTTTAAGGGAACAGGTCAATCTATCACATCCTTATTATATCTACAGCTTGTCTAGAATAAATGTGGACTGAAACTAACGTGTCCACTACAAGGGAAGGTCACCAGCACTTATATTAGGTAATAAAAATTAAAGAGTTTAGAAGACCAATTAGCCTAGATGGCTTCTGAACGTCATATTGTACCTTCTAGTAAAAGGTGCTGCTTCTATTCCCACCAAAAGGAAAGATCCAAAACTTCAGGTGGCCCAAACCTTCAGCTCCCAAGTACAAAAAATAAAAAATGGGTGGATAGACCATTTAAAGCTGCCTGTTGCCACCCAAGACACAAACCAACATGAAATATGACTCTTCTTCCCTTCCCCCTCGCTGGTTTGAAATGAAGTCTCTGTGCAATCTTGCTCAAACCAACTGCTGGAGCAGCACTTCTGAGAAGAGAAGAAAACACCTCTCCTGGTATCCCCCTTTCCAAGCATGATTTTGCATGCCCTTCAAGATCCAGGAGAAGCTGGCGAGCATGTTCATGCCATGCTGGGAATGGCTCTAAACCTTTTCTAACCTCTCACTCCATGGACATGATTTCTGTTAAAAGCTGAGCCCTCTCAGCCATCCTGGAAATAGCTTTTCATGTGTCATCAGAGGCGATGGCTTTAGGAGAACATTTATCTCACGCGTGGTCAGAGACAACGGTGGCTTTAGGAGTATATTTGGTAGGTAATGTGCTGTTAAAAAGATGCAAAGAAGCGCAGAGAAGAGCTGGTGGAGCTGGCAAGCCCTTATTCAGCTGCTGAGATGTTCCGAAAGCAACCCTTAAAGAGAAGCACAAGAAGCATTTACAATTATAGAGTCTTTGGAAGTTACCCAATTGTGATGAGGAGCATCATACGAAAAAAAGACAAAGCCTGAAGCTGACGAAAAAACAGTAAACGTATCTTCAAAAGATAGCCTGCCTACAAGTATGAGGTACTCCGCAATATTTTGTTTAAATCCATGTTTTACATTCCAGCCTGGGCACCAGGACACCCAAGTGCCGTTGGGTTTACGCTGGAAGCCATCTGATCACCTGGCACTGCAGCTCTCCAAGAGAAGCTTAAACAAGCTCAAACCACACCTTTTGAACAAGTCCTTCTCCGCATCAGTTTCGCGGGCGCTCAGCAGCACCCTCTAGCCCACAGATCTGAGGAAGGAGCAGAGACTAGAGGAGGCTCCTCGATTGAGGAAAACCTACCATTCATAAAAAGGGGTCACTCTGAGCTGAACAACCACCACACAGCGCTAGGAACCGAGCCCATCTGAAGACTTCTGTGGGTTTTTAGTCCTAAAGTAGATCTATATGTATTGTTTTAGCTAAAATGAGAATATTTTGTAATTATTGTTCACGGAGGTCCCTTCCATCCCACGCTTTTAATTACATTTCCTTTAATTGAGTATTTCTAGCGGGCAGGGGGATGAATGATGTTAACATGCCCAAGTTAATCAATTTGGAAGGTTGTCTCCTGAGAAATGCCCTCGATAAATTACCATCCAGCACTGGGGAGACTGATGTTAAAGTGATTTAGAAATCCTGGCTCGGTGGCGTGTCCCCCCTACTCCCGGCTCCGTGGTACCCAGGCGGGGCTCGGGCTGGCGGGTCCCAGGATGAATGAACGGCTGGTGAAACTTCGGGAGGAGAACTCATCCTGCTTCTCCTCCTCCCCGGCCCCCGGGACGGGAAAGCTGGGTGGGAACCGGAGCATCCCGTGCCCCAGGAGCAGATAATGGGAATCCGGGGCCACCGCGCCCCGGCCGGGTCTGCGAACCTGCCCCGGGCGTTTCGTAAGCGGAGCGGAGGGAGGACGTTATGTCACCGGTTAGGTAACGGAGCCGCCGCAGTGACGGCACTTCTTCTTCCTCCTCCTCCTCCCGGGGCGGCGGAGGTGAGCCGCCGGTAACTCTTGGCGGGGACAGCCACGCCGGCCGTAGGGAGCGGGCCTCCCCCGCCGCCCCCGGTAGCCGGTGAGGAGCGGGGCCGGCTCCCGCCGAGGGGAAAGGAGCCCGGCGAGGCGGCCGCACCGGCGCCAGCGGCACCCGCACACCGGCAGGGCACCTACCCCGGCGAGCCGGCAGGGGGCGCTGCAGCGCCGCGGCGAGGCGGGAACGGAGGCGACGGCAGGGACAGAGGGACGCCGCAGCTCAGCGTGAAACTCTGGCCTGGGGCCCAGGGTTGCACGGGTGTGAGGAGCACCTTGTGTTCCTGGAATCAGACGGGTTTGGGTGGGAAGGGACCTTTAGAGGTCATCTAGTCCAACCCCCCTGCAGGGAGCAGGGACATCTGCAACCAGAGCAGGTTGCTCAGAGCCCCATCCAACCTCACCTGCAATGGTTCCAGGGATGGGGCAGCGACCACCTCTCTGGGCAACCTGGGACAGGCTCTCACCACCCTCAGCATCAAAAACTTCTTCCTTTTCTCTAGTCTAAATCTCCCTCTAAATTTCAAACCATCACCCCCTGTGCTCTCACAACAGGCCCTGCTCAAAAGTCTGTCCCTATCTGAAATGGCACAAGAAGGTCTCCCTGGGCGCCTTCTCTTCTTCAGGCTGAAGAAGACCTGCTCTCTCAGCCTGGCCTCCCAGCAGAGGGGTTCCAGTCCTCCATCATTGCTGGGGCCTCCTCTGGCCCCGCTCCAACAGCTCCATGTCTCTGCTGTACTGACTCCAGAGCTGGCACCAGCACTGCAGGGGGGTGTCCCCAGAGCCGAGCAGAGGGACAGGATCCCCTCCCTCACCCTGCTGCCCACACTGCTGGGGACGCAGCCCAGAAGACCATCGGCTTCTGGGCTGTGAGCACACGCTGCAGGCTCAGCTCCAGCTTCTCAACCCCAGCACTACCACTCCCTACACATTAATCCCAGCGCATCAATGTCATGGTACACAACGTGATCAACACACTGACATTCTCAAGGTGCTGAAGCCCCACCCCACGCCAGCAGCTTGCACTTCTAGAGAGCCTTGTCTTCCAGCAGAACCAGCCAGGTCTACCACCACTTTCTTCACACCCCAGCCCACATTGGCCAACAACAAACAGAGAAAGTGACAACTGAGAGTGTTTCCTGCACCCCTCACTGGCCTGCCCCACAAGCCTCTTTCACAGAGGATCCATCCAGCAGAGCCCTCACCCTTAACATGATGCCAACAGCCCTAGGTGCTCCCTGTCCCATATCCAAGGCAGCAGGGCACATGCTCCCAGCAGAGGGGAGGAGCACATTAATTTCAGGTCCCACTGAGCCCTGGCTCCATCACAGCACTATTTACCACGTCCTCAACAGTACCTGCAGAAAAGCCACAGCCAGTATGTGCAGGACAGCACTGAGCATTAAAAGTTGCTTATGTTCATGTCATACTGTTAATTCCCCCCAAAATATGGCTTTCAAAATGAAAACATAAACCAACTTCTACTGTGAGGGCTATTTTAAAACAATATGCATTTATAAAGTAAGATATACTCTTACTCAGATCTACTTCCTCCAATTGAATTTGTGCTGAAAGTAAGTTTGAGAAGCAAAAAAAAAAAGCAAATGTGCAAGGAGACAAATTCTAAGTTAGTTTCCAAGAGGCATGGTTTCAATCCAAAGCTGACCAACAGTGCCTGAAACATGCCCATCTACACCGGTACCTCATGCTGATCTCTCTCTGAACAAATGCATTATTTTCCTATGTTGGCAAGGCAATGTTTCATACCAGAACTTCTACACTTTGATTTTAACCACAACCAGTGACAGCAGAGAAGTGATGGATCCAGCTGTGGTGAGATCCTGCATAGCTGGCAGCTTGAAAATTCACCTCTTTGTAAGTCAAGAAATTTTATTCATTCAACTTCTGGATGAACAGATTTCTGCCACTCCCCCCATTTTCCACTATAAAACATCAAGATTTTGGTTAACAGAATCATAGAATCATTTAGGATGGAAGAGATCTTTAAGGTCAAGTCCAACCATTAACCCAACACTGTCAAGTCTACCACTAAACCATATCCCTCAGCACCACATCTCCACAGCTTGGAAACCCCTTCAGGGATGGGGACTCCACCACTGTGCAGCCTGGGCCAGCATGTGACAATCCTTGTAGGGAAGAAATTGTTTCTCATGCTCAACCTAAACCTCCCCTGGTGCAACTTGAGGCCATTTTCTCTTGTCCTGTTGCTTGTTTCTCGGGAGAAGAAACCAACCCCAGCTGACTCCAACCTCCTTTCAGGGAGCTGTAGAGTTTCAAATATAGCCAAATAGAACTGGCCTGTCCCCACAGATAAGGCCAGAGAAAGTGCAGAGCACTAAAACCACTGGATATGGAGTGGTAAAAGAATTCTGAAAATTAATTCCGTAACTAGCAAATCAATACAAGACCATTATCTTAGTCTTTGAAAAGGAAAAGAGCTTGTTAAAACTTGTTAGTAATGACCTCCAAAACTACTGTGCAACTCATAAGCCTCTTGACATATCCACAGGAGGACTGTGTCCATGCCACCCACCTCAACCCACACAGGGCTGAGCAAAACAAGACTTTGGAACAGCCCATCAAGATCAGGCCAAGCAACAGGTCTGACAACAAACACCAGGTTGGACATGCAGGACACCCCAGCTCTAATCCCTTGTTCAACCACTTCTTCCAGATAGCAGCTTCTTCCAGCAGTGCAGTGATCCTCTGCTGCCCTACCCTTCTCCTGGTTGCTGCTTCTCCCTCCCGTTAGAGATCTGACTCGTGAGCTGTGCTGAATCACCTCAAGTCAGTCACGCTCTGGAGATGGAAAGCTCCTGTGGCAGATGGGACTCAGGCACCAGGAATATCGGGCATACTCACATCTTCAAGAAAAAAAAATCTCTGTGAAAACCATCCGTGAATAATGAGTTTATAAATCGAACACCTTTGCCGGCTGGGTAAGAATCCCTGGCAAGGAAGCAAAGGGGCTCAAACCCGTGGGAAACAATCAGAGGCTTCAGAAGAGCAGCAAGGGAAGAGTTTTGGAGGAACAGATTGGCTGGACATAGACAAGGAACATGAAACTGGGACTTGCTGGAACAAAGATCCAGTGGTGAAATAATGTATGGAGAAGAGCAGCGTGCAAGCATAAGCAAGTGATGGCTGGGTAGCAGCAGGTACACTGTAAACAGAAAGTTCTCTGTGTTCTGCTTTCCACACCTACACACACCCTTGCACAGCTCCACGAACCTCTGCACTGAAAAGTGAGGACTAGAGACTTTGGAAGGAGACCAGACTCTTCAACAACAAAAAACCTCTGCCCCATAGAGCTTGTCCCACATCTCCCATTCCCCTTCTCTCATCACTGGTTTCTACTTTGGTGATACACTTTCCACCACACATGAAAATCTTTGGAAAAACCTTTGTGATGATTAGCATCCCTAGAGCTGAGCTCCTCATACCTGTTCTTCCTTGCCCAGCCAGAACAGAGCTCCTCAAGAAGTGGAAGTGCAGCTGTCCCTTGGGTTCTGGCATGACTGATGTAACACACCCTCCTAGGACACTGTGGTTCATGATTACTTAAAAGCAAAAAATCAGAAGGAGGAAGGGGAAGGAAAAAAAAAAAAAAAGAAGAAGGAAAAAACCTCCAAGCAGCAACCAAAACCAAATCATGTAGGGCCAACTAGACAGTAAGTGCTGCAAATGCACAGACCATGCTTCAACCTGAGCCTCACTGCTGCCTCCCAACCTCTTTGGGACAATCAACACAAGACAAACACAAGAGTGAACCCTCAGGAGAGAACGAAGCAGGGAGGGTGACATAAAAAAGGAAGAATAAGTACAAGACACAAAGGGTCAGGCACCATTTTCCCTGAGGCTCAGCTTCTGGACATCTTATCTCCAGTTTTCTGAACTACTATACAAGAGGTTTCTTTCAAAACCTACAACCAGGCCCCTTTTGCACAATTAAATGTGCAGTGGAAGGCAGTCAAAGAGCCCCAATTCCAGCATTTTCAGATATTCATGTACTTGATCTGAAAACCATTTTGCTCTACTCAGGAACCGAAGTCTCCTAATTGCCTGTTGACAAGTGAGCAACAGATGTCATTTGAAGTTACAAGCAAGAATCCTAAATCTAATCAGGCAAGCAATTAAACCATGCCCAACACAAGATGCTTTACCCACCAGTTCAGATCATCCACTTCCAAGCCCCCTGTAACAGGCAGGGACACCTCCCACTAGACCAGGTTGCTCCAAGCCCCATCCAACCTGGCCTTGAACACATCCAGTGATAGAGCATCCACAACCCCCCTGGGCAGCCTGTGCCAGTGTCTCACCACTCTCTGAGTGAAGAACTTCTTCCTTACATCTAAACTAAATCTACTCTCTTCAAGTTTAAAGCCATTACCCTCATCCTATCATTACAAGCACTTGTAAAAAGTCCCTCCCGATCCTTCTTGTAGGCCCCTTTCAGATAGTGGAAGTCTGCAAGAAGGTCTTCCCACAGCCTTCTCTTCCCCAGGCTGAAAGAAACCATTTTCGTTAGGAATGAAATACTCCTAAGACCACCACCAACAACATGTTTCACCCACCTACCAAAAAATTCCCAGGTGGTCAACCTCAGTTTTCCCCAAACCCCACTCTTGGCTCTGCCCTCACACCCTCTGGACCTCCTCTAACCCTCTCCTTCCTTACACAGGAGAACATTGACCCAACTGGCTCTAACACCCAGCACGGTTCCAGCTGGACTTCTTTGCTGGAGACACTTCTGCACTCCTCACTCCTACACAAAGCCTTCCCTTGAGCTCTTCACAGGTAACCTTCCCAAAGCAGAGAGAAGCACACTGGCCAAAAAAGCAATATAAAGAAACTGGAGCAAGATACTACTCTAGGTTACATCCCTCTGTATATCCCCTAGTTTTAAGGAATCACTTTCCATTACAAGCACTCCTACTTTAAAACACACAGAAGGTTGAGGGAACAAGCTAGTTTAAAACACAGCTACTGATCCCCCTGGATAATACATGTCAAACCATTTCTCCTCTCAGGCTGTTTATCAGAGGTAGGTTACAAGCAGCATCTGTCCTCCACTCAACATCAGCTTTTTGGTTTGGAGATGAAGAGACCAAACTCCAGCACTGAACTCTCCTTCATGTGCATCTTTGTCCCTGCAGCTAAACACGGCAAAGCCTGTTCATGTTCTGAGTCAAGCTCCCTGCTGACATCAGCACTGCCTTCCTCAATGCTTCCACCCAAAATTTCACTTGAAAAAAATGAAACATCTCAAAAAACCCAAGAGAATGGAAGTGCTCACATCAAATTGAAGTCCAAAGCTGGAGATGAGGAGCCTGGGTGATGTTGTCCTTGGTAGTACCTGCACGTACATATCAGGTTCAAGCAGCCCATCAGCAGAACCAGAGATGGGACTCTGGACTTGTGGGCTCTAAGCATTTGCTCTCCCTCTCCTCCTCTGACTACATTGTGCAAGGGGCACACAGTGCAACAAGTGTTGAGCAATTCTACTAAGCAGACATTTTAAACTGTAACACCATGTGCAAAGGGAAACACCTAAAAGCAGCAATCAAGAAGCAGAAAGACAGCAAAGTTATAGAAAACAGAGTTTGGCTCACTTCTTAATATTGTCCAGGAAGCAAAACTGATTTTAGGATGTGATAGTAGAAATAGCCTATGCAAAAAATGCTAGAGAACCTCCCTGAGTCACTAGGAGCTGCACAGTCTCACAAAAGGAGCTGCAGCCCACTGATGAATGAACCCACAGCAACAGGGTCTGAGATCCCACTTCTCCTGGGCTGCCCTGGAAGAGCGGTGCTTGCTTAGTCCAACAAAGAGCAGGCTGGGGAGAGACCCTGAGAGAAGTCTTAAAAATTACAAGCTATGAGTAGGACTGATGACTAAGACAGCTGATTTTCATATCAGATCTTTTTTTGAGATTTTATCAATGCTCATCAATATCTAAAGGGTGGGGGACAAGAGGATGGGGCAAGACTCTTGGCAGTGGTGCCCAGAAACAAGACAAGGGGCAATGGGCACCAACTGGAACCCAGGAGGTTCCATCTGAACAGGAGAAACTTCTTTGCTGGAAGGGTGGCAGAGCCTGACCCAGGATGCCCAGAGAGGTTGTGGAGCCTCCTCCTCTGGATAGATTCCAAGAGTGCCTGGACACAATCCAGGGCACCCAGCTCTGGGTGACCTGCTGGAGCAGGGGGGTTGGATGAGATGATCTTGAGAGGTCCCTTCCCACCCTCACCATGCTGGGATTCTGTGATTTGCACACATTCAACTGGTCTGATCTCACAGCTGACCCTGCTCTCAGCAGGAGGTTGGACTAGAGGCCTCCCAAGGTCCCTCCCATTCTGAACTACCACAAGATTTCAACTTCATTTCACCAAGCTACTGAAGGAAAGGGGCAGAAAAACAATTTCATGTTTTCCAGAAAAAGAGGCGGCTTCCTAAAATAGGAGATATGGCAACGCTCCAAAGGGGAGCTATGACAGCAGCAGACAGTTCCCCGCTCCAGAATACACCCAACTGTTGATGGCAGGGAAGCAATGTGGCTGCCTGCCACCACCACCAACGGCAGGAGAAAGGGACGCTCTCATCCGACTCAAGGAGACAGCAGCATGGATCACAACCACCTGCCCTGCCAACAGATCTGCCTGTCTCGAAGGCAGGCAGGGGAACAGCCACAGCTTTGCTGTGTTCTCCATGATTTCAGAATGACTCCTCAGCACTCTGCTCCTGTCAGGTCTGGGGTTTAATTTGGCTAAACCGTTTTCCAAGCCAGGGAGATGTTATTCCGATCTTCTGTTACCAATTTGTGAGACACATTAAAGGCACAGAGCACTTGGCCCAGGAGTTTTCACTGTGTTCGCTCGCAAGATGCACCCAGGAGTCCCACATCAACACAACATCCAGGCAACCTCCCTCACTGTATAGCAGCCAAACCCAAGCCAGATGTGAGTTCTGGGGAGAGACAATGTGAAGAACTGCATACAGACCTTCACACAGCAGTGTGAGTGCAAAACCAGTAACTTTTTGCCAAAACAGCTGCTATTTAAAGTGGTAAAAACCCAATTTCTCAGAGTACATCACCAGTTCACACAGTACATCCTCCTCACATCCCTTCCTTCTCAATGCCAGCAAATTAGAGCATAGACAGAAGCAATCACATATTTTATCAATACTGATCAGTAGCTAAACGGTGGCCAGCAAGACTCTTGACAGTTGTGCCCAGTGACAGGACAAGGAGCAACAGGCACCAACTGGTACCCAGGAGGTTCCATCTGAACAGGAGGAAAAACTTCTTTACTGGGAGGGTGGCAGAGCCTGGCCCAGGCTGCCCAGAGGGGTTGGGGAGTCTCCTTCTCTGGAGAGATTCCAAAGGCACCTGGACATGATACTGAGCACCCTGCTCTGAGTGACCTGCCGGAGCTGGGGGGTTGGAAGAGGTGATCTCCAGAGGTCCCTTCCAACCCCCACCATGCTGGGATTCTGTGATATTCAACCAAAATCCCACTGAAAAAATAAGGAGAGAATTAGCAATTCAATTTGAGAGGCTCAGACGAGTTGAAGAGCAGTACGGAGACCTTACAAAAGGGCTTTCTAGTTTTTGTAAAGTTGGCTGTTAGAGAGAATGCATCGTCACAGTAATCACAGCAGCTAATTAGCACCAAACCCACTGGTTTTTAACAGACCAGGAGAGGAGGAAATGCACTTCTTCCTACAGTATGACTTAGTAATTCGCTAATTCTCAAGGTCACCCACCATATCCACAGCTTGTGCCTTCGCCCTCCATTCTGGGAGAGGAAACAGAGCCTCCCCAGCCTACTGCTGCTGCCACAACACACTTCAGGGCAAACCTGAAGCTCTGACTGAGAAAACCTCTCCTCGTTTCAGCTGGAGACCACAACAGCTGCCCCAGCTGAGCAGTATCTCGCCTGCACTACAGGTTCATACAATAGGTAGCTGACATGGCCAGGTGTCCACAGAGCAGTGACCACTCAGGTCCAAGTTCCAGCTGATAAGATGGTGTTTGGCTCAAGCACAGCAAAAAACAGTTGAAACAACACGGAACAAAAAGCAGCCACCAAGACTTCTGTGATGCACCACAGGTCAGCAAGCAACTGAGAGTGCATCAATATATTCAAAATCGATATTAGAAAGTTTCCAGAGAGGCTTTGGGTCTCCTGTGCCAACCAGACCTTTAGCCAGCATGGTGTTTCTCTATCTGGAAGGAGGACATGGGCCTTCATCATTCATAGGCAATGCTAGAACCTGCCCAAAGCCCTGTGGCTACATTTCAAGCCTGTGCACGCAAGGCCCATGACACAATCTGGGGTTACGAATGCTCCCAGTAGCATTACTGGCTTACCAGTGTCTCAACCCGATCACATTCTGTGTTGGCTGCTGCAGAGGTTATGGGGAACCATAATCATTCACTCTAGAACCTACTAGCCCTTTGTGGGGCTGCTGCACCTACAGCCCCACCACCCAGAACCAGCTGCAGACTCTAAGCACTTAACACCCTCCCACTCCCCTCGAGGGACCAAAGCACCTTCTGCAGCCTATTAAACTATCACCTCATTTCAAACTCACAGCTCTTACAGTTTGTAGTTATTTTTATGGCCCACCTTCTCAATTCCCCACCAGGCTCAGGACTTTCCCTTCCCACTGCCTTTGGCATGAATGGATTTGAAAATTCTCTTGGCCTGATCGTTACACTAGCAGAGAAGCACTTTGTAATTCCTCATCATCACTGAAAAGCCACTGTAGTGGTGTCAGAGGAAAATGGAACAAATGATCTTTCCCCAACACAGCTCCACCAACTCGGGACTCGGAGAACTGAGAAAAGTGGGTACAACATAACACTGACAGCCCCTGCTAATATTACAGGATGGATTGGATGGGAAAGGATCTTTAAAGGTCATCCAGTCCAACCCCCCTGCACTGAGCAGGAACATCTGCAACCAGAGCAGGCTGCTCAGAGCCTCAGCAACCTCACCTGGAATGGTTCCAAGCATGGGGCATTGACCGCCTCTCTGGGCAACCCGGGACAGGGTCTCACCACCCTCAGTATCAAAAGTCTTCCTCCTCTCTAGTTTGAATCTCCCTCTCCTAGTTTAAAACCACCACCCCCTGTGCTCTCACAACAGGCCCTGCTCAAAAGTCTGTCCCTATCTGAAATGCACCAAGAAGGAACCTTCTCTTCTCCAGGCTGAACAAGCCCAACTCTCTCAGCCTGGCCTCCCAGCAGAGGGGTTCCAGCTCTCCCATCATTGCTGGGGTCTCCTCTGGCCCTGCTCCAACAGGTCCGTGTCTCTCCTGTGCTGAGGACTCCAGAGCTGGCACCAGCACTGCAGGGGGTCTCCCCAGAGCAGAGGGGCAGGATTCCCCCCTCGCCCTGCTGCCCACGCTGCTGGGGGCACAGCCCAGGAGGACACTGGCTTTGGGCTGAGAATGCACAGTGCCGGCTCAGCTCCAGGTTCTCATCCACCAGAACCCTTTCCTAAACTTCCAGAGCTCTCCTGCATTTTTGGGATGCCAGTTGAACATGCTCCCCCCTCCTCCCCTGCCCTCGCCCCTTTCACCAGGGCCGGGCCCATCAGGTTTCACTCTTCTCCAGGGATCATCCTGGACCCCCGGTTCCGGAGGGAACGTTCTGCAGAAGGGGCGCCCGGCACAAGTTTCTACAGCTCCTCTCCCCTCAGCCTCCCTTCCCTTGTCCTTCAGTCCCGGCGCTCCGCCTCCCGAGCCGGGGCACCGCGTTCTCCGGTACCGGCGTCCCCACGGTTCCTCCCTGTTCCTCCCTGCTCCTCCTCCTCCCACGCCGGGAGCCCGGCCGGGTGTAGGAACATCCCGCTCCTCCGGGGGCGGCGGGGCTGGTGTGACGTCAGCGATGAGGTGCGAGGCCGGCGCACCGAGGGGGCGGGCGAGCACCGACCGACCGCGCTGGGAGCCGCGACCGGCGCCGGGAGCGCTCCTGCGGCCTCCGCTCGGGCAGGCACAGGGCGGCCCGAGCCGAAGTTCAGACAAGCCGAGCCCTCACACCCACAAGTCCGTTCCTTCAGGAGCCGCTCTGCCCGGCGCCCTCCGACCCCACCAGCAGCCTGCACCCGGCTCAGCGGGGGCACAACCGGGGAAGTGGAACAACGCCCCCCCCGCTCTCCTCATCCCCTCCGCCCGCAGACCCCCGGTGCCGCCCCGGTTCCCCTTAAGAGCCCCGGAGAGTGCGGATGATGCGGGGAGAAGGGGGGAGGCGGGACAACCGCGGCTTCCCGGGACGCGCACTGACCTGCCCAGGCGCCCAGCGCCGGTCCCACGGCGGCGTTACCGCTGCCCAGCGCCCAGAGACGGACGCCGGTGAGGAGGTGATAGGAGAGCCGGGCCGCCGCATAGAGAACGCCCAGCGCGCCCAGCCAG
>VYZX01020591.1:30336-43346 GCA_013401335.1 Brachypteracias leptosomus | reverse complement strand
GGGGCAGCGAGAGCCTCCATGCGGCGGAGGCGGCAGCGGCCGGACTGAGCCCTCCCGGCCACCGCCGGCCCGCAGCCGTCACGGCACCCGCCCCCGCGCCGCCGCCATTGGCTGCGCGGCCGCTCAGCCACCCGGTTGCCGGGCAACACGCCCGGCCCCGCCCGCCCCCGGGCCGCGCGGCCCCGCCAGGCCGGGAGGGGAGGGAGGCGGCCATACGCCCCCGTACTACTTGCGGCCGGCGCCCCCACGTGGTCGGCACCGCCCTCCCCGAGCCATTGGTCGCCCGGCGTGTCCGTTATTCGCGGGGCGTGCTGTCATTGGGCGGGCTTCGCGGAAGACCCGCGGGATTGGAGGGAGACGGGGCCCCGCTTCCCGCCTCCACTGACGTCATATGAGCCCATTCATAAAATGCTCAGGCTCCGCCTCGCACCCGAATGTGTCCCTCGGTTCCCAACGCTCTCCCCCGGCCTTCTGGAGCGCCCACGCTCGACCAGGGGAGAGGGGGGACCATAGCAGCACAGACCCCCCCCACCCCGCCCCGGGCAGGGCGACGAGGGGGTGTCCCCGAACTAGTGAGCCTGGCACCGGGGGAAGCCCGGCCTGGGGGGCCCCAGCCCAGCTACCATCACCCCTCGGGACCGGTAGCCCCCCCGCACCCCCGGCAGCGTCCAGGGGAGCCGAGGCCTCCTGAGATACCTCCCCACCGGCTGCGGGTTTGGGCCGCTCGCTCCAAGAAGGACACTGAGGGGCTGCAGCGTGGCCAGAGAAGGGCAACAAAGCTGGGGAAGGGTCTAGAGCACAAGTCTAGTCAGGAGTGGCTGAGAGAACTGGGGGTGTTGAGCCTGGAGAAAAGGAGGCTCAGAGGAGACCTTCTCACTCTCACCAACCCCCTGAAAGGAGGTTGGAGCCAGGTGGGGTCGGGCTCTTCTCCTAAGGAACAAGCGATAGGACAAGCAACGGCCTCAAGTTGCATCAGGGGAGGTTTAGGTTGAACATGAGGAATAATTCCTTCACTGAAAGGGTTGTGAAGGGCTGGACCAGGCTGCCCAGAGCAGTGGTGGAGTCCCTGTCCCTGGAAGGCTTTAAAAGCTGTGGAGATGTGGTGCTGAGAGACATGGTTTAGTGGTGCCCTGGCAGTGCTGGGTTAATTGTTGGACATGATCTTGAAGGTCTTGTCCAACCTAAACAATTCTATGATTCTGTGCCTGGGCTTCCTCTCCTCATGCCCCACAACCCCACTCCCAAAGCCTCGCATACAATGGGTTGGGACCTCCTAGACTTGGGCAGAGTAGAGGAGACACTTCTGAAATCACCTTGTTTCGTGGCTCCTCCCATGGTGGCAGAAAATAGCACAAAGCTCTGCTCTTCTTTGCCACACCTGCAGCCACCTGTTAGGGCCACACCACCTGCACCCCACCTACAGGCCCAGGGTTTCTCCCTCCTTCTTATGGACAGCAGCCTGGGGGCAGAGGGCAGGTGGGACATGGGGGGGGCTCTGGGAGGCTGAGGTCTTGGAATAGCTCATGGTTAGGGTGCACTACCTGGATGGGCTGAAACAACAGGCATGGCTGAGGGTGGAAAATCAATGGCAAATCAGGTGGGTCAACCAAATCACCAGGAAAGTCCAGCAGTGGTGGAGGTGATGGGGACTGCTGGTCTTAAAGGTGGACTTTTGCAGCTCTCAACATCAATGACTTTTTCTAGAAAGCAAGTCTTTTATATGATTTATTCAATAATGACCTCATTTGTGGTAAGAGACCTTCTCTACGTGAGGCCTTTTGGAGATCCCCATCTATCTGGGTTCTTGATGACAGATAGGACAAAGGGGGGCTTTACACGCTACCTTTCCTCCCCCCCATCTCAGGAAACAGGTTGTACCCACACCCAACTGCTACTGCTGAAGATCTCCAAGCTCTACCAAAGCATTGCTTCAGACCCCACCCTCTTTCCTCCATCCCCTAGGAGGGCCTGCTTTGGCCTTTCAGCTCCCCACCAACAACACCTGAAACCAGAACACGTCATGGAGCTGATCTTCCTCATCCACCTGTTTTGTTGCATGGCTCTTTCCCTGGCTCACTGGCTGCCCAACTGCAATTGCCTTTATGGGTCTCTACACGTTGCTTTGCCACCAGCCAGGTTCCAGGACCCTCCAGCTTTCCATGGCCTCCTCACCTCTGCTGAAGTGCTGTTGCTGGGCTCCAGCCCTTTGCCAGCTCCCCTCCGCCACCCCTTTGCATGACTTTTCATGTGCCATATTGATACTAGAGGTCATCCCCCAAAGCCTGGCACATTTCAGATCCAGCCACTTTTCAGGGACCCCACTCCCACTGACCATGGAATGGGTTTACAACCTCCACTTTGTATCTGCCTCCTTGTCCCTCTCCATGTTCCCTCATCTTCACCTGCTTCTTGACAGAGCAGGAGCTCCTCAATGCTGGGATCATGTTTTTAAGTTTGGGGAGATCTTACATTAGGTGCTCCACTGTGTGAGTAGTGCCCAGAGCACTGTACCTTGAAGCCCCACCCAGATGATGGTGGACGTAGAGTTACCAGGACCATCAGAACCTCCAAAGCTCTTGTTTAGAAACAAGACACTTTTGTGTGCTATCAACTACCGTGTGCAATGATCTGTGTCTCAAGAGACATGAGGTTGCTCTTCATGATCTTTGTTTTTTTATTTATGCCAAAGGAAACAAGACGGAAGAAATTCAGTGCAAACGTGCTTTGATGGGTTTATCTGTTATATTAATTAATAAAAATAAACTTTTGTTACAATTCTTGTTATTAAATATATACATATACACCATCTTTTCACTCAAAAACACATAACTGGTTTAGTGCTCATGGTATTGTGGGATTGACAGTTAGGCTTGCTATCTTACAGGTCTTTTCCAACCTTAATGATTCTATGATTCTGTAATTAATAGAAATCAAAGGTTTCTGTTTATAATCTACTTGCAGAAAACAAACTCCCAGTGGGATTCAAACCTCACCGGATTCCCCAACATGCTGTTTGCAGCAAAGCAGATGAAAGGCATGGAACTATCACATGCTTTGCAATGAAAAACTCACCACACCGTGGTCTTACTGGATGATTTTGAGAAATTAAACCTTTATCCTACAGTGGTCATACCAGACCCAAGGGGAGGAGCACAGTACGGGCTTTTGTTCTGTTCCTCAACAGGAGGCATCTCTCCTCACAGTGGTTTAGCTCAAGCTTTTTGTCTGTTCTTTCTCCATCACTCAATTCTGAACAGTGACACCACAGAGGACCAAGCTCCCACCAAATTTTCTTCCCATTTTGTCCCCAAAGAGCCCACCTGTTGCTTGCTGGCCACTGTTTTTAGAAGAGTGTGAGTGCTCAGACTAGCTCCCATGGTCTTGACACACAGAAAATCCTCTGAGGCCTCACGGAGCAGGCAACCTACTCAACACCTGCCACAGACAGAGCTGCACTGCAAGGAAGTGCAAAATTACTGGGATAGTTTCATTTTCCTTTTCTTCCATGCCAGCATCTCCTTAATTTATAAAATTTTCATCCACATGGAGAACAATGAAAATTGTTAGAGAGCACAGAATCAGACGGGTTTAGGTTGGAAGGGACCTTTCAAGGTCATCCAGTCCAATCCCCCTCCAGTGAGCAGGGACATCTGCAACCAGAGCAGGTTGCTCAGAGCCCCAGCCAACCTCACCTGGGATGGTTCCAGGGATGGGGCATTGACCACCTCTCTGGGCAACCTGGGACAGGCTCTCACCACCCTCAGCGTCAAAAATTTCTCCTTCTCTCTAGCCTGAATCTCCCTCTCTTAGTTTCAAACCAACCCCCCTTGTCCTGTCCCACGCATGTGCTTGCTGTGGTCACACTGCACTGTTCTCCTCCGTCAGGAGTTCTCAAACTGAAGGACAATGACACGCTGCTGATCCTCACTCACTGTCTTTCAGAGGACCAGGCAAGAGAGACAGGACATGGCAATGGCATCTGAAAAGAGAAAAGGAACCAGTTTGACTCTAGTACAAGATCAGCCATCAGTCAAAGACAAAACAAGAGGTGAAGCAAGGGATTGGAAGGTCACCAAGGGTGGAGAACAGGAGTGGGCTGACTGGGCAGCTGGACAGCACAGGTAGAAGCTGAGGGAGAGGAGACGGGTGTTGGGCAACCTGCTGGCTGCCCACAAGCCACACTGTGGTTAGCAAGGGGATGCTGCCAACTCGAGATGGGTCAGAAGCAGGAAAGAAAGCACGTGGGTGCTGCAAAGGATTCGTTGACCTTGTCAGCACCTGCCTATCTTCAATCCCAACATCTGCTGCCCACAGCACCACAGCCATGCTGCTCCTGAGACCACTCCACCCAACAACCTTCTTGGGGGTTGGGATGGAACCTGCCCAGCTGTCCTCTCGGGAAACCGCTAACTCCCCTGATGGAGAAGCACAGGTAGAGCAAGGCAGTCTCTGGGGGGGTTTGGTGCTGAAAAAATAACACCGATTATTCAACAGCATTGCATTTTTCATGCTCCTCTGTGGGGAGAGTGAGGCAGTCCTCGGAGAGGCTGCCAGCCTGCATTTAGAAGAAGATGAGTCACAGGCAGGGAAAGGGACTCACTGGGAGGGAAAGAATTATGCAGAGGTCAAGTGAGGGGTTTTGGATCTCGTGCTTACAGTCAATACACATTCCCGGGCAAGAGGCACATCCCCCTTATCAAGGTTCAGCCCTGTCTTTCCCACAAGCTTTGCAGGTCTGTTCCCACTTCCCATAAGCTGCTGCAAAGCCTGAAGGAGCATCCAGGCGTTCTGGACGTCCTCACACACCAACACACATACACCAGCACGTAGGAGGATACTTCGCCAAGGCCCCTGGAGATCCACAGGGTTTCCACAGTGTCTCTTATCAGCGCAGCCTCCAGTCACCAGCTGCCTCAGGTGGTGGCACAAGCCTGAGTCAACCCACAGCTCAGCAATGTTGCTCCATTGCCAGGAAGGTGGCCAGGCTGTGGGGCAGATCACAAGAGGAGAAGTGTTCAGGGAAGTTAAAGGAGCAAGGACACTCACGAGTCAAAAAACAATGGTAAATAAAAAAAGAACGAAAAATAAGAACTACGGAGAGGAAAGCATTTAAAGGAGACACAAAGAAAGCAAAAATATGGCAGAAAAGACAAATAAAATACAACACACGGGATAAAAAAGCATGCAAGGGTGAGCTGAGATACCTTGTGTGGAATTCCAAATCCTCAGCCTTCTCTAAGGCACCTTCTCCACCCCCTTGCTCCCTCCCAGCCCCCATGCTATTTAGCAGTGACCCAGGGACTTGAGAGCTTTCCCTCCTCTGTCTGAAAGGGCTTGTACCAGCAAAGCATCTTCTAAAGCTGTTGCAAAGCGCACGGAACAACCAGTTTGCCATCAGCCACCAGAATGGAAGGGAAGGTGAGATTAGAGGGATTGGGGCAGATATTCTCAGCCCCATCCCCTTCAAAAATCTTAATAGTGTCTTCAAACAGTGTATTTGGGCAACTCTGGAAGCGGGTACTGATGTAACTCTCCTCACCTCTGGCCTCATCCTCAGTTAAGCAAGGCTTTGGAGATCTGTTTTAGATTAAGGCCTTGACAGCAGCAGCAGATGACTCTTGCTCTCACCCCTCCAATACTGCTGTGGGCCTAACACAAGGTGCCTCAACACTTGTTGGGATCATAGAATCATGGACTGATTTGGGTTGGAAGAGACCTTTAGAGGTCATCCAGTCCAACCCCCCTGCAGGGAGCAGGGACATCTGCAACCAGAGCAGGTTGCTCAGAGCCCTGGCCAGCCTCACCTGCAATGGTTGCAGGGATGGGGAATGGACCACCTCTCTGGGCAACCTGGGACAGGCTCTCCCCAGCCACAGAGTCAAAAATTTCTTCCTTCTCTCTAGTCTAAATCTCCCTCTTTTAGTTTAAAACCATCACTCCTTGTGCTTTCACAACAGGCCCTGCTCAAAAGTCTGTCCCCATCTTTCTGACAGGCCCCTTGAAGTCCTGCAAGGCCACAAGAAGGTCTTCCCAGAGCCTTCTCTTCTCCAAGCCCAACTCTCTCAGCCTGGCCTCCCAGCAGAAGCTTCCAGCCCTCCATCATTGCTGGGGCCTCCTCTGGCCCTGCTCCACCAGCTCAATGTCTCTCCTGTGCTGAGAACTCTCCAGAGCTGGCACCAGCACTGCAGGGGGTCTCCCCAGAGTGGAGCAGAGGGGCAGGATCCCCCCCTCGCCCTGCTGCCCACACTGCTGGGGATGCAGCCCAGGAGGACATTGGCTTCTGGGCTGCAAGCACATGGGGTTGACTCAACTCCAGTTTCTCATCCACCAAGGAAGGGGCACCCAGCTCCCCCAGGCATTGAAGAACCCCAAAAGAGCCAATTCCCCCTGCTCTACTGAGCACATGGGTGCCAGTGAGTCAGGCTGAGAGGAGGGGATGGAACTGGTACCATTAAGTGCCATAAGAAGCAAGCCAGTGAGCACACATTTTTGCTCTGCATGTCTCTTCCTGCAGCTGCCCACTTTTGAGTAGAGTTTCCCTGAGAAGGTCGGGAGCCTGCAAACACAAATCTTAGCTTTCCAACTGAGTCATCGAGGCATTTGAGGTTACCACACCTCCTGCTCATTTCTGAAATAAACCTTGGGTGTCAGCAATCTGTCCTCCCGCTTCGGGGACTCACATCCCCAATTTCTCAACAACAAAGCGCTGCAGGCAAACGTAGGCATGGAAGCTCAAGAGAACCTGAAGGCAGCAGTTGGCATATTAACTAGTGGAGTCTCAGAGTAAAATGAACAGGCCACACCAATGTGCACCGCTCAATGTGAGAAGGTCTCTTCAATCCCCCTCAAGAATCAGAACCAACACAAATGGCACTACAAACTTCTAGTAATTTATAGAGTTTTATCTTTTAGCTACCATGGATTTTCAGGGGAATCTCTTGTAAAATTGCTAAACTCCTCTTTTTGTTGCCATTCCCTGCTTAGACTTTTCAGAAGTGATTACAGTGAGGAGCTCCAGATCCTCTCACCATGGAAAGGCTTGAGTAGGACATGCATATAAAAAGCTGGGGGTTTTTTAAGCACCAGCAATGCTGGAAATCAAGTACTTCTCAGAGAAGACTCTTGCAAATCCAAGCATAGGTTTACTGGAGAGACATAACATAGGCCATAGCAATAGAAGATGAACCTTCTCCAATCCTATAGCCCACTGGAATATATAGATTTTGAGCTGAAAATATCACCTGTAGAAGCGAAATGCACTGTTCTTGCCATTTAATCCTTGCTGTCTCTGCCACCTGGTTGTGTAACTGCAGATAAGTGATATGGATACTCATCTACATAAACCAAAGTTCAGGAACACGTGTCCCTCACGCCACTGTCAATGCTCAGTGTCACCTTACGTGATGCATTCCCTTCCAAACCCAGATGATGGACTCCAGTTGAGAATAACCCTTTGTCTCCTTGTCTATAACATACTGTTCACCCACTGCCCTGTAAGAAACACTCAACCCTGTCACTGCAGCCTTTTGTGGAGGATCTCAAATGTGAAATGGTGTCTCCAGCCGTCACTCCACCCCCCTCCAGGGCACCTATTGTCCCTGGAAGAGCCCGCCTGGCACAAGCTGGTCTGTGGCCATGGGACACGAACAATCCAACAGTTCCATGTAACTACTTCGCTTCTTCCACATCCCAGCAGGCTGACTTTACCATCATATCCCTTCAAAAAAAATCTGCCTTTCTCAGGTGTCTCCTTAAAGATCCATTTGCCAGACAGTTCTGGTGCCCCTGCCACAACCTGGCGCAGTCTAGACTGGCCCAGAAGCCAGCGGCCTCCTGGGCTGCATCCCCATCAGTGTGGGCATGTGCTGCTAGCTCTCTTCTTCCTCAGGCCAACACCAAACTCAGCAACATCCCCTCAGCATACCTTCACCTTTTCATCTTTTATTCTTTATCTGTTTGCTTTTCTCCATCTCAAATCAGCCAAGGGGGAACACACCACTGAGAGAGAGCTCAGCAAGCTGCCCACAACAGGAACTCTCTTCAACCTGATCAGCTCCTTATTGCTTCTCACAAACTGGTTGGTTCTAGTTGATTTATCTCTACCCTTGCCCACCACCCCAACCATGATCACCTGGGGGAAGGCAGGGCTTCACACAGATGGGCCAGGTTCTGCCTCTGGGGCCTTGGAGAACAAAACATGTTGCTGGGTTGTGACTCATCCATAGGTCATCTCCAACTCAGGGGCCACAGCCCAGGCCCCAGCACTTCAGGGCAGCAAGGTGAGGGAGGGGATCCTGACCCTCTACTCCACCCTGGGGAGATCCCCCTGCAGTGCTGGGGCCAGCTCTGGAGATCTCAGCACAGCAGAGACATGGACCTGGTGGAGTGGGGACAGAGGAGCCCTAAGTACCCATCCGGAAGATCTCCTGTTCGGGGGTGGTAAATCACTATCCCTCTGGAGACATCAACAAAAACCTGAACATTTACAAGAGCAATGCCTTGACTCCAAAGCATTCCTACAAATAATTCAACCAAAACCAATTAGAATCAACCCCAAAAAGCTGCCACAGGCCGCAGTGACCCATCCCTTTCCCAGCCCACCACCACCAAACCCACCTCTGGCTTGCTCCCACTTTGTTCACTAAGTTCCCAGCACTTCTATAGATCGATCCTTTGCTATTTTCACTCATGGGGCAGCCCACGGAGCCAAGCAGGTGGATGTCTATATACATGTCTATATACACCTTCCTCCCAGACTAGGTGACACAAAACCAGTCAAAGAAGGGGTCTCTACTACTCTTCATAAGGCCATCAACACCTTATTTTTGTTTCATGTTAGAACATTAAGTGGTTTGCTTCTGTTCATGAACCATGTGAACGTCGCTATTGACCTTGTGGCATGTGTGCTGCTCACGGCCATAAATGTGCCCCTCTGGTCACCAGTGTTTCAAGTGGCATTAGCACTGCCCAAGAGAACCAAAACATGGTGGTGGCACCAGTAGAAGCGCCTCTTCTTGTGGTGGAAAGCCTCGTAGGGTGACGCAGTCAGAAGGTTCCCCTGTGCTGTGGTTCTAACCCTGCATTCCCACTGCTTCAGTGGGAAAGTCTGTGACTTTCTTCCAATTCAAGAACATGAGAAAGCATCTGCTGTGAACAGGAATTATTTTCTTTAAAGAATCAGACTTACAATGGAAAAGAAAAATATTTTTCAGGTTAAATAATGACCAAGTGTGTTTCATTCTATACTTGTAGAATCACTTCACTGCTACATTTCATAGAATCACAGAATCGTTTTGGTTGCAGAAGACCTTTAACATCATGGAGTCCAACCATTACCCTAGCACTGCCAGGGCACCACTAAACCATGTCCCTCAGCACCACATCTCCACAGCTTTGAAACCCCTCCAGGGATGGGGACTCCACCCCTGCTCTGGGCAGCCTAGGCTAGGCCTTGACAATCCTTGTGGGGAAGAAATCACTTCAGTTTCTCTTTACCACAGAACGGAAGGTTACCTCCTTAAAACAAACTCTTTTTCTTTGAATAACCCAAGACAGTTGTGGACTAAAAAAATAACATTAAAATGGATGGTAAGCAATGACCACTTCACTCCCTGCTTTGTGGAGAGCTCCACAAATAGCAAAAATGCTGAGAAAGAAGCCAAAGTGTCTGCCTAGAGTAGGGCAGCCTTGCTGAAGAGCAAAGTTCTTTAGTTTTAGGGTTCTTCTGTTAATTCTTCAGTGCTGCACTAAGCACCATATGGAAAAATTAGTCTGAGAGGCAGAAAAAAAATATGCAAGGTCTCTGGTAACATCCCAAGGGAGCTGATTATACATATATTTCAGAATGTGATATTGTCTTGCCCTAGATGACTTTTTCACATATATATTTTCCTAAAATTCATTCCAGGAAGACTTCTACAAAGAGCTCATCCAGGGACAAGAAGCCAGGTGGGGCTACACCTTCACCCACAGTGTCCAAGCCAAAGGATTCGTCAAAGTCAGAGAGGTGAAGAGCATCACTTCTCTTCCACCAGTGCAATTCAGAGCGTGTGGGTGATAAGCAGCAAACAGAACCAACCTGTTCTGCTTCCAGCAAGGGGCCCAGAGGAAAGAGCCTGATTCAAGGCAAAGGAAACAGGACAAAACTCAGCAGCGCTGTCAAAACAGGCTTGCTGTGAAAGTACAGATCCCTCCCAGGATCTGCTTTGCTGAGAGGCAACAAGGCAGAATTAAGGGAGGGGATATCCTGGGTTCTTGAGGCAAATTCCCCACCACTACCTGGAACCAAATGCTGGTGTTCTTGTCTGCAGTTACCCAACTTTGTTTTAAAAGAAATTTCAACTTCTCATCTGAATCTGCTCTGGAATGTGGTCAGGCCAACAAAACTCTTCCCGTCAGTTCCCAGCTGTGCCCACCATCCTCTACAAAATCCCATCAGTCGTTCACTGTCGAGCTCACCTAATTATCTTTCTCCCCTGTAACTGTCGCTTTTGTGCCTTTCCCATAACAGCCCCTCTCCTCCTCTTTACACCCTGCAGCTGCTCCCCACACCAGGGTGACTCCATTTATCCGGAAGTGGGTGACAGTTGAGCTCCAGAGAAGGCCCCACTAATGCTGTTTATAAGTTGACCTCCATGTTTTCTATACGTACAGGAAATCCCTCCCCTGATCCTTTCTAGGACACCCATCTCTGGTTTACTTCCTCAGCCACCGAGCAATAAGCTACCTAAGCTACCTGCTGACCACTACACCAACCACCACCTCACCACTGAAGGGATGAGCTCTTCTAGAATAAATTGTGAGCAGCTTCTGTCTGCATCACTAAATCTCACCCAAGAATCTCAGGTTTGGCTCATCTTGTTGGCCCACAGGCATTCCAATCCTCCTCTCTATCAATACAATCCACCTGCTTTGCCTCATCACCACAGTTCTACTCTTCCACTAGTGCTACTGGGGAAAAATTTAAATCATTTAAATAATTCCCAGCATAGTCTTTGAAAGTTCTCAGCCTCCTTTTCATCGGTACATTCTCTTTCCACCTACTACCCATCAGTACATTCCCAAGTCACTTTCCATGTAATTAATCCAAATTTTCTGGTTTTAACATCATTTTCTCACATGGTACAACAAAACTACTTGCCTAACAACAAAACCTATTAGATCTAGGATTATGCTCAGGATAATCCCAGAATAAGGCAACAAGTCACAGTTTGGTTTTGCTAAAACTATATAGTGTTTCATCCCACCATCGCCACTGAAATAAGAAAACAGAACCCAGTAAAATTAATTTTGAGCTAAAGACCTGGAAAATCAATGGTTGCTTTCAGGTGGGGGCAGAAGAAATTGTGGTTGGTTGGTTTTAATGACACACACTAAGTTTCAAACACACGCTGAGGTTAAAACACATTCCAACACATTATTCACATTTCCCTTGTCCTGGACATTTATATTTCATTTTGTTCTGGACTTGCTGATTTGGTATCTCAACTCATCTTCAACAGCTTAACTCCACAAGTCCAAACCCCCACAGGTTGCAGAACATGCACTTGGACACTTGATCCTTTTTTGTGTCTATCCAACCATTTCTTCTAGAAACTAAACAACTAGAAGAGTGTCTTGCCTTTTAAAAAAAAATTATATATATAAGCCATTTCTCTGTTTGCTTTCTTTCAAGAACTACACCCATCTGTATGTACTCTAAGGACTGGATTTTGGGGGAAGATCTCTGGCAAAATCTGATGTGCTTTCTGACACAAACACGGAAATGTTGGTGGAGCTCTTCCCATACCTCCTCTCAGAGCTGAACTGGGACACATGTGATAGAAAACAAACCTATTAGGGCATATTTCCCCTTCCTACTTGACCCCAGCAGCGTTATTTTCTTTGCACCTCTCCATTTATTAGTTAACAAATAAGTGCTTTCCTCTGCACCTCAAGAATGCCAATTACCAGTGCTTTTACTGGTGCTATCACCAAGAAAAAGGAGCTACCTGACAAGAATCGTTCCCATTCCATGAGAAGTTCCAGCATGCCCAGCCCCAGGTTCAGCCAACTGCTGATGCACAGCATCCACAGATTTCAAACTTGCCTTGAAGAGCAAAAAAAACCCAACAAATCAACAGACAAAATTTACCAACTTCACTTCAGATAGATTTATTTCACGTACTGTTAGCTGTCATTCCTTCCAGACGTAAAATAAGGTACCCCCAGCTGACTAACACACTCCTTTAAAACATCAGAATGTTTAACGAGAAGCTGATTTTGCACTTTGGGCCCAGTATTAGCATAGGTTAAACTAAGACATAAAGTTTTTCCTCCTTTTTCTCCCCTCCCCGCTTTGTCCTCAGAGGAAACACCCACAGAGCACACACCAGAGAACACCGGGTAGACTGCCAAGTCCTGTCCGAGTCCTGGGTTGATCCCTCCATAACTCAACACACTCCAGCACCTTCACACGCCTCAACTTCTTTTTACATTAAAAAAAAGCCCCAGACTAAAGAAACCCGCGAACAAAACCCCAGCGCCCTCCTGCCCGCTGCAAGCGCCGGCTGCCCCAGCGAGAGGGCTCGGGGAGGAGGCCCGGGCTCGGCTCGGCTCTCAAGTTCTGCCGCAGAGCTCACCGGAGAGTGGAAGCCGGACCCCGCACACACGCTGTGAACCGGCCCCGGCCCCGGGGCAGGCCCGGGCGCGGGTCCAGGCCCGGCCGACTCCAGGGGGCGAGGGGCAACCCCGCCATAGACCTGCCGCCGCTGAGACGGGCGCCGGACAGGCCCTGATGGAGCAGGGGGTAAATCCAGGGCTCCTCGGCCGGCGGAGGAGAAAGACGGACGGAGCAGACAGACAAACAGCACCGGGGAGCCCGGCCCGGCCGGGGAGAGGCTTCCCGCCATGCCGGGCCGCGCTGCGCCGCACGACGGCGTTTACGACAGCTCCCGTTTACGACAGCAGCCGCGGGGCCTACAACTCCCAGCCTGCCCAGCCCCGTCGCCTTAACCCTCTCCGGCGCCGGG
>VYZX01020591.1:0-30274 GCA_013401335.1 Brachypteracias leptosomus | reverse complement strand
CAACCCGAGCGGCCCGGCCCGGCCCGGCCCGCGGCTGCTGTGGCGGGTTTCTCTCCTCCTGCAGCGTGGGTTTTGGTCCCAGCTACTGCTGGTGGTTGTTGGCCGTGGCTTTAATTGCTCGCTGCCTGCCAGTTAATAAAAAGCAGGTGAAATAACCTTCTCCCAACTGTTTGCCTCTTTTTATTATTATTATTGTTTCAAAAGGCAAATTGTAATAATTAAATTAACTTCAAAATAGCCTTAGAACCCCCAGGAAAGTTTGGGGCGAAGTTGCCAGGAAATGGTGGGTTACCCTGCAGCGAAAGGAAGGTGAGAACCCAGTCCCTGGGTGAAAACGCTGCCCTGCTCTGTCCTCCATCCCACAGCCCCTCGTACAGGTGTTGGGGACACGTCTGGCAAACACCCACAGCACCCTCCGGCTCCTCTCTTAAAAGAAGTAGCAAGCCATGTGCACACAACTAACTCAAAAACACAACCCAGAGAGCCAGGATCCATTTCTGGAGTGGGTGAGGGATGGGGGCTGATGATGACACAAGGTTCACCCCCCCGGGTCTCACCCAGGCCCCCTCCCCAGCTCGGTGCCCGCACCCTGAGCTGCCCCCCTGCACGCCCAGCACGCCCCCATACATCTTATTTTATCAGCGAGATTTTTTTTTTTCCTTATGGAAGCCCCGTGCAGCAAACACAAGTCAAATGGCTCTAATTTGTGGTGCTACAAACTGTAACGTGCCCAGACGTGTAACTGCCTGACAGACTACACAGAGAGCTGGCTTCTGCTCCAACCTCTGAGGCAAATGCAGATACCCAGAAACATTCTGCTATTTCTCTCAAAATTAAAATCCTCAGTAAAACAAACCCGCTCCTGGATTATTTTTTTTCCCCACACAAATACTTCTTTTAAAAAAATAAATCCCTACAAATTTATTATTTATATCAAATCATAAACAACACAGAGGAAAGAAACACAGACACATTTTTCCTTCCTTTTAAAAAAAACCTCTCATTGGTAAGAAAAGCATATATATAGCTCTTTTTTTTTTTAAGTTTATTTTTTAATACCTTGTCCCTTAAATCAGCCCACAAGCCAATAGCTTTATCTAGAGAAAACACAATTGGAAAGCCTTTTTATGTTGCACTGTTTTTTCAGACACTTACAGGAGGTTTTTAAAGACAATTCACAGCCACGCTCTTCCAAAAGACACAAATACAATTATTTAGAATTTATTCCTTGCTGTGGCAATTTTTACTATGGTATATTTTTCAAAATTTTCTGGGGAAGCACAATCAATTGCCATCTAGCTTAGCGCACCTACACTGTCACCTCTTTCTCCACATTTTCTCTTTACAAATTGACCACAAACATTTTAGAAGCATTTTACAAATATGTAATAAAGTCTCGGAAAGGACGGTACCGCGAGGGAAACGCTCAAAACCAAACTGAAGGTGTAAATGACCCTCTCCCATGTTCCAGACGTACCTACAAAATCCCTGATCACTGCTACAGGATTATACATTCCATTATGAGTTTGGCCCTTTTATATTTTGCACTATTTTAACACCCCCAATTTATAGATTTTTTAAATTGGCATGTTAAAAGGGCTTTATTTAAGGATTTCAATGAAAATAGTGTTATGTTTTGTCATATTACCATAATCCTTCTCTTTAAATCACTTAGAATTTCAGTATAACCTAATTAAGTAATTTTAAGTAAGTCTTAACCCAAATACATAGATCTAATAAAAATGTATTTTGCAAACAGGGAAAATGGACTTCTAAAATGGATTCCTCAGGTATGAACAAAGATGCTGAAACATTTTCTTCCCACAAACTTTGAGATCTCAACTACTTCACAGCACTTACATTTAAAAAGCAAAATGCTTATGAGGAAAGAAATTTCACCAAATATCAAGCATAATGTTTCATTCCAATTGTATTTGTTTATTCCTTTTATATTTAAAAGAAATCTTTCCATTTTCCTTGCCAAAAAAAAAAAAAGAGGGAGACCAGGGGAAGAAAAATGCTGCAAAATCCCAGCTCCCTATCTTCACGTATTGCTTATTTCAAACCTTTTCTAACAGCAGTTTATACTGTTTTTAGATATTGTATATTATTTTGCCAGTGGAAATATTATTATTATTTGGATTTTTGCCTTTCAAAAGGCTATAGAACAACATGACAGATTTTAGAGACTTCTAACCATTTTTAATCTCTCTCTTTTTTAAATGCTACAAATACCCCATTTGGTAAATGGAATTTGCATTTCTCCCCTGCCTATAAATTATCAGAGTTGAATCAACAATTCAAACCAGAAGGAACAAGTGATGTGCCGAAATACAACAGCAAGCCCAACACTTTTAACACAGCTCCTCTCCCTATTGGTGTGCAATAAGCTCCCACAAAGTATAAAATACCTCCGAAACACAGCCTCTTTCCTGATCAGAAAATTCTACTTATTGACTAATTTGACCTCAAGGAACCGCATTTTCTCAAAAACATCCTACCCTAGAGCTTTATGCCATTTACTGACTCCTGCTTAATTAACCAGCATGCTTTAAAAACAAGGATTGCTCCTTCAACTTAATCAAAGTGGACTATTTTTAATTGCTACCACATTGAATATATTTACCAATACCATAAAGCCACGTGCAATTAGAAAGGGCTGATTTTGTTGAGCCCTGTCTTTGACCAACCACAAACAGCAGCACCTGCTTCCAATTCATTTGCCGTTCTAATACGAGGGGAAGGGAAACACACAGGACACCTCTCCTCCTATAACACCCCAGTTTTCACCTCTTTTACTGGGACAATCCAGTATCCCCCGGCCAGCATTGCTGCTCTCCCGCAACCGACCAGACTCCAGCAGGACTTGGCAGCCACTTCCCTCCCTCACCACACTTTGCCTCCTCGCCTCTCTCCAAACAACCCAAAAAGATTTCAAATGTCAAGAAACTCCCAAGCCAGAAAGGCCAAAAGGTCGGGTATTATTTAATCTGAGCAGAAAAGTGATTTTCTCTGCCTGGGGAGCCGCACGTTACCTGAGGGGTGATACTTGCTCCCTGTGGCCGCCCGTCCTTCTGTCCTGAATCTGTGCTCCCTACAACACAAAAAAGAAAAATTAAAATTATTACATGCTTAGACCCCTTTCTGTGCATTCTGATTCGCTGGCCTTGCAAGGATTTATTGTCTCTTGCCCTGAAAAGCATTTTTAAAACTCTTATTACATTCTAATTAGAGCCCTCAACATTGTTTTTGGTAAATCAGGTGCACGTGTCAAAAATTAGCTCCATTCGTGGGCCACCAAAGTGCCAGATTCTCCAGACCTGGCTGCCAGTTCTTAGAGGCCTATGTCCTGCTGCATGCTCCATCTCATTAACAACATTTAACCTGCAAATGGCATGTTCTTATATTAAAAAAGAAAGTAATAATTTATTTTTACATATATTTAAATCTTTTTTTTTTTTTTTTTTAAGCCATTTCCATGAGGGAACAGGGTCCTGAGCTCCTCCTTCCCACAGCAACTTTTCCCTCCCCTGTTTTAAAAGCTGAATACCTTCTCGGGTAAATATGGTGTTTGTTTTGCCCATTTTTCTGCTATTTGTGTCACTGTGCACCTCTTTGTGATGCTGCAGAATTTACACAGGCCTGGAGTTTTGAGACTTCTATCTCCTCCCTTCACCTGCGAGGAAGATTCCAGCTCAAATAACTGTCTATACACCATTTTGATGCCCTTTTCCCTCTCTACACTTCTACAAATGATCGCAAGAGGTAGAAAAAGCAAAGATAATGAGTACTAATTCATGGCATGCTACATTTCCAAAAGCCCCTTGTTTCAGTTCATCATTTAATAAGCATTATCAATGTAAGTCATGGTCAGAAAGCCTCAGCTCTGTAGGGTGTAGTATTTATGACTAAACTGCCTTTTTTTTTTTTCTCCCGAAAAAAAGGGTCTGCCTGTGTTGAAATCTTTTCTTCCATCTTTTCCCCTCCTCCTCCCACATATTTTACCCCCCTTAGGCTGCTCGAATCCTGGCAGACTGTTGCCACACATGGATTTTTCCACCCAATTTCCTAGACATTGACAAATGCGAACTGAGGAAGAATTTTGCACAATGTTAACTTATCTAAACCATTTCTTTCCTCCATTCTCTCTTTTTCTCCATGGCACCAGATGCGTTTTTTGCCCCTCTGCTGCTGCTTTGTTTGGACTTTGCCCACTTTTCTGTACATTTGTCTCCTGCTGATCCTATTAGACCCGGCAGGAAGAACTGAATGTCTGTCTTTCCCATTTGCTACACCATCTCTCATTTCTTAGTGTTTTACACATTCTACCGTCATTTTAATATATTTTTAAAGATACTTTTCCTTGTTTCCCCCCCCAGGATCTTGCTGATTAGAGTCACCCATAGTTTTGCAAAGCAAAGGGAGTCCTGCCCTGCTCCAGTACCTGCTCCTGCCAGCATACTAAGTGTAAATGACTTGCAAGCCTGTGGTGCAAAGCATGAGAAAGAAAAAGGGGGTAACATGTAGAAATACCCCCTAACATCATAAAGAAAAAAAAACCTAACAAACAACAGGCATTTTTAACTGACTCTGGTTTTTTAAAGAGATACCATCAAGAGAAAACACCTATCTTAGGGGAAATCTTTATCCAGATCACTGGCAACACTTTTCTACACTAATAAAAGTAAAGAAAAATTTTAAAATTCCAATTTATTGTTCAGCATCACCTGTTTAGGATTTACTTTTCTGCATTTCCCTCAGCCTGGGGAGTGAAAGGCGCCTGTTGGTTTCACTTTTGTTCTCAGCCAGTTTCACTTTCATGCACTGGCAGAATCTTTTATATTTTTAGTTCAGCAATGTTAAAGAAGACATTTACATTTTTAAACAATCCTCACTACACTTATAACATGAACAATTCATGTCCATCTCTTTCCCAGGATGCTAAGTAAAAAATAATTTGAGGGCCTAAAGTGTAATGGGGAGCATCCTTCTGAAGGAGCAGCTCTCGCCTGGCTCACGTTTGCTGGTCATGGTCTGCTCCTTCTTTCCCTGAAATTAATGGGAAATGTGCCATTAACTTCACTGAGAGCAGGATCAGGCCTCTGGGTCTCTAATCCATGACAAAAGAATGCCATATGCAGGCCAATATAATCCTTACAACATCCCATGTTTGCCTTCCATTATTTTCCTATGCAAACTCGAGGGGGAAAAAAGCAGCCCTTGCATTTACCTTTTAAATTAACAATAAATACCCTTCTTGGCACGGGCCATTAAAACCAGAGGGGATCTTTCCGCTGTGGTTTGCATGGGGAGGGAAACGCTGCATCTCCCTGCCACCAATTGCTAATATCTACTTCTCCTCCTTGTGCCAAGCCCAACCTGTACGAAACCTCCAACCCATCAAGAACTGATCCCGTCCTGCACCAGGACCACATTTAATCCAAGTTTCCAAAGCACATACTTGTGTAACCCTCATTTTTGGGGGGGATAAACCACACTGCTTTCAAAAACTAGAACATCAACAAGCAGAAAAAAAAAAGGCTTAATGGAAAGACTTTGGGGTTTGCAGGAGCTGCGCACCATTCACTCTTTCAGCTCCTTCCTCAGAAATTCTGTGTCCCACAGGCACACACAGAAGCTGTCATGAGCTGTTCACAGAAATCATGGTCCTGTTTACACACCAAAAAGTTACATCTGACAAGCTTGTGTATGCACCTCCTGTGAGAATGCCTATATCTCCCTTTTATTTACCCTACTGGTTTATTTCACCATGTGAAACAGGAATAAAAATGGGGAATTGCATTGTGATCATGTCCCCATCTGCTTCATGGACACGCTTTTCTCTCCAAGTAGACCGTGGTACTATACATTTGACTTATGACATCACACATCTTGGCATGAGCAGCTTCCACATCACCATGTCACACAAGTACCCAGATGCCACAACACAGAGGAGGAGCAACCACCCTCTCTAATAATTTCCCTCCACCTTCCTTCTCTACTTCTACCTCTCCTCTCCTTTCCCCAGGAGACATCTTCTGTGGGGTTATTCCCCTGCTTGGGTCAACCTCACTTGGCTTCAGTGCTATATGAAGCAGACCACTGAAGTCACCTGGGCCACAAAAAAACTCTGCTTACCACAAAGCAAGATCACGACAGGGACTTTCCCAGGCTCACAACACACTCCCCTCCACATCCCAGCATAGCCACGTTCCTCCCAGGTGCCAAAGTTCCCTCTTTCCTGACTGTGATGCCTAAGACTCGTTTGTCCCCAGTTCCCTCATTTGTGACAGTGCTGTTGATATGGTGTTTTGGTGGGAGATAAACTAGCACATGGATTTTGCCATCGAGCTTTCACCCAGGGCTGCATCTCCCCCAGTGATAAATGGTCCTGAGAAGAAGACTTTGCTCCCCCCCCCCTCCAAGTTTTCACTGCATTAGCTTTTAAGGCAAAGACCCTGAATTGGATCAATTTATTTAAGATGAAACTTAATTTAAGCAGATGCTTGTGAAATCAGTAAACATCCACATTATTTCCTTCTGAAGCATTCTGCTCTGTATTTTACCTGGTGTTTATATAAATACCTACTGCGCATTTTCTGTTAAGCTAACCAGATAATTTTAGTTTTGTGATTGCTATTTATCTTTTGTTTTCCAATATTAAGGATATGAAGGCCTCACAGCAAGTATCATCAATGAACCCTTCGAAACAGCATGAGTGAGACAGAGGGGCAGAAGACAGATGGGAAGGATGATGGAAAGAAGGTGTTCTTTCAAAGATACTTAATGTTATCCTAATTCTTGAAGTGCAAAGAAGGGAACTTCCCTGCTTAGCCATGCCAGCGGTCCTGGAAGGCTCTGGAGACTCTCCATGGGATTCCTAATGGTCCACAACCCTCTCCTGACAGGTCTTGCTGCAGCACAAAAGGTCATCACAAGGGCAGTCTGCTGCTCTCTCCTTTTCCCGTCTGGAAACAAGGACTATTAACAAACACTCATTAATGTACTTGGTTTGGAAAGCATCAGGCATAACCCCTGGTCCTATGTAATAATCACTTTATTAATAATAATTGTAGTGGGGATTAACTGTCATGACAGGTAGGTTGAACTGAGGAGATGTGAACAGGTCAAATGGCATCTGAGAGCACGGCCCAGGATCACTGACTTGTCACCTCTTTCTCACTCTAGTTCAGTCTCACACACACCAGACTTCAGCCATCTTTACTTTTCCCTGATCTCTTCAGCAGGGCCCTGATCCTAACTCAACGGGGCGTTCCCACAGGAGAGACCAAGGTGGGCACAGCCGTAGCCAGGTTAGCTATTGGAGTTGGGGATCCATGGAGGGCATCCCAAACACATGGAGGACCCCTACTTGTGCCTATGAGCCCACAGTATCTTACTGTTTGCACAAGGGGGTTGATGGAGATGCAGTGAATATCCAATGTAGGCATTATAAATGCCATCCAGCCCTATCTTGAACAACCAACGTGATGCAACCCCATAAATTTCCAGTACGGTCTTCTCCAACTTCTAACTAAAGGCCAGATATCAAAAGACATAAAACAACACACAGAAAACCACTTTCATTTTTTCCTTAGATTTAAAGCAAACACACCAACATCAAAACCTCTTTCTCTCACTCATTAAAAATGATTTCGTTTGAAGTGAAACACAGGAGAAAGATGGTTGTAAGTCAGAGGATCCCATGGACTCTGCACTGTCGTGGAATTACGTAGGTCCTCTGCCACCACCCACAGACCTTCACTGCACCCAGGTTCAACAAACCTGGTTTCTGTCACTTCCCAAAACTGCTGCTGGGGAACGCACCGCTAGAGGGGAGCTTCACCTCTGTGAAAGAAGCATTTCCTCAAACTATGGGTAGCAAAGGGACATGGGGATATTCACAGTGTTAGAATAAACAAAGTCCAGCAGCAGTAGCTCAAGTTTTGACTGAGAAGTTCCTGCGAGTATCTAGGTAGCCACTGGGCTGCTAACTACCTTGGCTTGCTGGCAGCAAGTCCAGTCTCCCTGGAAAAGTGAGTTTTCAAGCAGCAATTACAGAGTCTTAGTCTCTATCATTGAAAAAGGGGGAATTTGAGGCAGTCACAGGGAGAGAGGTGGATCAAAAGGAGGTCCCAGATTCGGAAAGTTTGATAAATACTAATGGACACCATGATGTTGCATATAGTAGATCACAAAGAAGGAAGTACCTGCCAGCTAATGGGAAAAGGAACCGCAGCACAGGTACTGAGCACTTGTGAGATTAAAAAACAAGAAACACAAGTGGTGTGTCTTTTGTGTGAAAGAACCACAAAACTTTCCCTGGTGATGGGCTGACAGAACGTCTATCAGACTTGATCCAATTGGCAGCACTTCATTTAGTTACTACCTTTTTGCTGTATCCTACAATTAAAAAGCAGGGCATGATCCTCATAGTCCAAAAGCATTAGTCCTTCTGAACAAGTTATCGGTGGAAGGGTGGGAAGGAGCTACGCACCACTTGTCTCGGAACAAGTGCTCAGCACATCTGAAAATTCTGCAGACTCCAATTGTCTCAAAATGTGTCGTGACCTTGGTACCTGACATTTATTTTGGCTTGTAAGGAGACAGCTGATGAGCTCACTCCATCTCCCTATGCCTTTCTGAAGGGCTTCGGCGATGAAAACAACTCATTGCCAAACAGCCCTTCTATTTTCTTATGCTTAGACCAGTTTGGTTACACTCCCAAGGTCCTTCCCCAACTGAAGCTTGGAGAAGACACTACACCATTTCTCCTACAGCAAACCTGGCAATAATATATTTTACTTAGTTCTACATTTTATTTGACGTTCCAGGGCACCTAGGCAAACAGCACACTTTCAGCTCACCATATTAAATTAAAGTGCTTGCAGAAGATAAAAGACCCCTTATTTCTCCTGCTCTTTTTACCAGCAAGCATAATAAGTAACAACTCTCTGGTGAAAAAAGGTTGGCTAGATATTTTTGCTTTGTATCATAGTGAAGGTCAGAAGATGACCAGAACATCCATTTTCACCCTCAGAAGGCGCATCCAAAAACACACTCTATCTAGTCCTCAAGAATGTTGCTTATGGGTTGTAAACCAAGCAGTGTCCTGCTGAACATGGAGATACAGTAGAGCCACCCCTTTCCTGGCCATGAAGTCCAACCATTCCCAGAAAGCACTGACCAAGTGAGGGGCTCTCTGATAACCAAACACTGAACATGACGTAATTTAAATGGAACAAAACAAAATCCAATAAACTTCCATAAAAAGAAAAAGAAAAAAAAGCGTCTGGTTTCAGAAATATTCTGGATGTGACTTGGATTTTTTTTTTCCATTAAAAAAAAAGTGCTTATAAAAATTACACCAAAAATCCTACAGATTTTTACACCAAATGAGGCCCTGTCATGGACATTTCTTGTATAATTTTGCAGCCTCTCAATATTAATGGTTGAACATTTCATAACAAGGTTTACATTATTTGTTTAAATACCGTAGGACTCGTGTCTTATAGCAATCTACTCTTCTCCAGCTGCCCAAACAAAGTCAAAATAATCAAGAATCAGGCAAGGGCCCAGAAGAAGAAAATTTGGGGCCTGATGCTTATCAACACATTGTTAATTAATTACAGACCTGCCTGTAAACAGTGGTAGTGGGCTCAAGTATTTATTTGTGATCTGAGAAGTATGAAGTGGCCACTGAATATAGGTTAAGGTGAGATGTTTCTGCTCAGGTTTGGTGTCTCACACACTAATGCTACTGAAGGTGCTCTGACTGTGCTTTGTGAAGGGACCCAGCTCACTGCCAGTGTATAAAGTCCCACAAAAGAGAAGGTTCAAGCAGATTAATTCAAACTTCACTCTATTACTCTCCTCAAATCAACTAACACAGGGAGAATGCTGCTAATGGACACAACCTAGCTAAGATTTTTTTTTCCCCTTTTGAACCTTCAGAGCTTACATCCCACTGGCCTACCCTGCAGCTGAAGAATTTGACCCGTGCTGCACTATTGTTGCACATCTGAGTGCAACCAGTGAACTCTGAAATTCCAGAAATGACCTTCATAGACAGGAAAAATTCTTGATTTTAATTAAATTTGGAAAATGAGGCACATGTAGAGTCCTCACAGACAGCAAGTGAGTGTCTCAGCATCCACCTGCTTTCTACCAGTTGCTAGTTTAAGGCAGCCATTGATACCTTCTAGTTCCATGTTACTTTTCATCCCATATGGGTAAGGAAGAAATGCACCAGCAGCTAGGTCACATGTTGTCTATTTTATATGGAGGCCATTCTACATAACAATATTTTTTCTTTGAAAAAAAAAAAAAAATAGGAGCTCTCTATTCCTAAAGTTTCCATTTCATTTAAGCCAGCAGTTAGCTGGCTTAATCACCAAGTCCAACCCTAAATCCACAATATCATACACAGAAATACTCTGATAAACCCAACCTGTTTAAAACCAACTGCACTGTGCCCTAGAATGCAGCTCAATAATTGGCCAAACGACCACCAACAAGTTTCTGCCTGGGTTTGTCCATATCAGATAGTCTATATAATGTCACATCTTCACACCCATGATTTTATATGAATTGGAATTTTAGACCTGTATAGACTGCCAAACTGGAGAAGTTTGGTGTTAACCCACTTAAATCCAGCCTATCTCTGTTATTCCCATTACCAGCCTTGTGCCATCTCCTCCTAGATCCCTATGCCATGAAATACAGATTTGCTGCATTATTGTAACAGAGCAGTGGTGAAGGTGGCTTGAATGGTTGCTTTAAACCTCACAAGCATGAGGCCTGGTTGTTTAAATAGCATTCTGTACTGTAAGTATAATGACCATTAAAACTAAGAGTTAATAACTGAAACCACAGTTTGCCACCTCTGATAAACATTGGGCCAGTTAAGTGGATATTTTTTCAGTGAAATACATTTAATCAATGGTATATTTTAGGTTAAAAAATGCATGCTTGTAGCAGCATGTCATTATTACCCCATGAATTTGTCTTACAAAAACTCAGGATTTGATGTGAGTTAGGAAATTATACAAATCTGAGTCCTATTTTTCCCCTCTCCCAAATTAATCAAGTAGAAAAAGAGAAAGGGTAAACTTAATTAAAGGTATATTAATTAATTCTTATCCTGACAGGATGGATTTTTAGAGACCAGAGCCCAAGCAATTGGGTCTTCTTGCTTGAAATTCATTAACAATGAAAACTGTGGCAAAAGTACTAGTGTTAGTAAATAGAATAGAAACCTAGATAGCTGTAGTAGGAAAAAAAGTATTAAAATGTGAACCTCTAATATAGATATTCCTCTGGTTATAAGATTACAGCCACAAATGGGGATCCTGCATTCCAAATCCTGCAGTATCTGCCTTGTCTAATCTTATACTATCATCAGGAGAAGTTTTGGCTGCAGGACTTTGTCTTATATTTATAGTGTCCTACAGAAAAAAAAAATTTACAAAATAATGGTAATAATAATTTGTAATAATTATAATAGTAATTTATAGCTCAATCTTCATCACTGAGAAATTTTAAATTGATGGATTACATTGAATCATCTTCCACATCTGCCTTATTTTATTGTGAAATATAAAAATGTTAGAAAACTTTTGGGGGACTTATAACTAAATGGTAATTTGTTTGACCCTTTCAGCAACTTTAACATTATTTCTAGAGAGCAAAAAGAATACATAATTTGTGTGCCAGGAGAGGAAAACATTTTCCAAATAAAGTAAAAGAGATATGTATGCATTGGTGAATTTCTTCTGGAGAATTTACTATTCACCTCTAAAAATCTTCATTAATAAGTAGAAAGTGAAGCATATTACTAATATATCAATTCTGTTTTCTATATTGGGCTTACGCTGTGGCTTACAGAACTCACCTTCAAATTAATGAAATATATAATGGCATGATCATATTCAAGCTTATTGATACATCTTTTAAAAGCACAGGATTTCATTGAAGCATGTACCACCAGCAAACTCAAACTTAAGGTGGTATTTCAGGGGAAATTGTGGTCAAAGAAGTTGGACTTTGTTCCTGATATTTCTGTTTATGTGCAGCTACTACCCTGAGCCAACGCTGCACTCACTCCCACCTCGGATCATCCTCTACCCACCTTCTATTTGTAAAGTCCAGCTTATTATACTGATTATAGCACTGATACAGACATTAAAAGATGTCCATTGATTTAAAAGTTACATGGAAATAATTATTTTCCTCAAAAAAAAAATCACTTTTGTGGCATTCCTGCCTCCATTGATCAGTTATATGCAGTTATTCTTTTCCAAGGTAAATATTTAAGTTTATTTAGGACATTAAAACATCTTTTTTTCTTGTAGTTTCAATTAAATTTAAGGGGATGACCAGCCTTTTGAAAAAGGTAAGTTCTGTGGCAGAACTCTCATCATAAGTTTTAATAGCATTCCTTGAATTTGAATACATTACCAAAGCAAGAAAGTTGTTTTCCCCCCTTTAAAAAATTGCAGCAGGCATTTAAAAATATTTTTATTGAATTATGGGGGGCGTTTGCTTTCTTTTGTTCTTTTAAACTCCTTCCCTTACTTCAAGGACTTTAAAACTTCAATTGCATAAAGTTACTTGTGCAAAACTGCTGCATATCTCCTTCTGTCGGTAATTTCTTTTGATGTCAAAACAAAATCAATATTTATTCTTTATTTTAAATTTCAAAACAACAGGGAGATCCTGTTTATTATTCTGGAAACCATAAAAGGAAAAAAAGACTCCAAGAATATTAAGTAGAAACTGCAAAGGCAGCTTCCAGACACATGATCAATATAGGACTCTTGGCATATATTAATTATTACAAATGCTATTTGGATAAAACTTCATGTAGAATATTTATATAGCTCATTGTTCTGTGAAATAAGTCTCAGTTAAACTTACAAACAAGTCTGATGTAACCCTGTTTGCTCGGTCCGTTTAATGAGATATGAACTATCTATAAATAGAAATCTTTTCTCGTAAGATTTATAAATAACCTACAATAATAGGCAAAAAAAAAAAAATCAAACCACATTTAAAGGTTTAGAAGCATTTTTAAGGTTTTTAAGGAAGATTTGAAACCAATTTTTTTTTTTAATCCCAATTTATTTTCATTGCTAACTGCTTAAAAGCCTTAAGAAAGAGCAACCCCCCCACTAAGTTTCAACAAAGCAAATTAATGTTCCTAATAATTGTAACTGTATCTACATTCACATGTTTTGTTAATTGTTATATATAGGATTCACTTTGGAAAAGGGCTGTATTCCAGCTGCAGTCAGTTCTAAGTAAGATAATATTGTAACTTTCAAAAAGCTTCTTACAGAAATTAACTTTATAAAAATGTTCAAATAATTTCCTTTTAGTAATTTCAAAGTAAAAAAATCTGCTTCAAGAGAGGGAACATTTGTGAATTATGGTTGAATTTCCTGACTTTTTTTTTGTCTGCTTCTCTCTAGAAAAGTCAATAGCTATTTTTATAAAATAGTTAAAACCAGAACTTTTTAATAGAAATATTTTCAGTAAGGAGGAGTAACGATTCTAAAATTTTAGTCTTTAAGACATATGAATTAGTATGAACTACAGGAATCCATGGGATAGCAAGGAACCCCAGACTGACTTCTCTTTATTGTTTGCTCTTATCAAAGTATTTTCTCTTTCTACAAATTGTAAGTTTTAATCCTACCAGTTACCCCTCTTCGAGGGTTGTCTCTGCTATTTCAACAATATCTTTACTAAACTAGAAATTTAAACTCACAAATACAAATACAGACTATTTTTTTTTTTAGTGTCTGGAAGATCAAATTTGTCTATTTTATTAAAAAGTTCTTTCCTGATGAGAAGATCTCTCTGCTTTATTTTCTACTGCTAGCATTAAAATGTTGATACTTAAATAACTAAGTTTTAGATTCAGCAGCAAGATCTAATCGTTCTAATTGCCAAAAAACTATTTCTGCCTTTATTCTGCAAGGGCAGGGCTTTATTTCTTTCAGACCCTATATATGTTAATGGAGAATGTGAAACATCTAAGTCCTACAAATCAATGAAAACCAGTAGATAAATAAGACTGAATACTTTTTATCAAATTATCAGCTGATAGGTTAATAATAGCAACCACCTAAAAGCTTTTTTTACAGGATTTGCTACTCCTGCTTCCTTAGGTTTTAATCTCAAATTTTTGTTACTTTGATTTTAAAGAAACAGTGAAGTTTTATTCTTTATCAGAATATTGATGTGTTAATAAATTCTATTTAAAAAGCTGACACAAAATTCAGCTCCCTTTGAAGCCAAAGGGAATTTTACCACTGATTTCAGGAGAGCAGGATCAGTCCACAGGAATTTAAAATCCAATGGTCTCCTAACTTTTACCATATGAATTTGGTAACAATTAGGTATGCCTACTCTATATTTAAGAATTTAAATATTTTTTAATTCTTTAGGAAAGAAATCCAGCAAAAGGAAAAAATATTTAGCTGGTATTTTAGCTGAAGTATAAAACAGTCCCACTTCAGCTTTTTCCCCTGTATAATAAGGTACAAAGCACCCCGCTCTTGCTTTAAATAGATTTCAAAAATACTTGTATTTGTATCTATATTAGATAACTGAGCTTACTTTGTTTTATATTTAGCTGCATACTGCGTACAACTTGGGCTATTATGAGTCTAACTTCCCAGAATATAATATAAGAAAATATCTTCCCTGAAAATGATTTTTTCAACTGGATGCCATTTAGTAGAAATATTAACTTTAAAAAAAAAACCTGCTCCCTGAAATTATCTGGCTGATGGCTGTAGTCCTAGAGTGTTTTCCCTCAATTTTTATCTGTTCTAATTTTTAATTTCTTTCAAATCTTAATTCTAGGTAATTAAGAGAACCTGTCTCTGCATGTCAATTTTTTACTATATGTAATCTAGACAAACAAAGACTCTAGAAAGCTCAAACCACTCCCTTTCAATTTTTTTTTTTTACCCCAGACAAAAGAAATTTCAGGCAGCTCATTTAAAGGCAGTGGGTATTTTGCCCAAGTTAACTCTGGAGGTCAAAAGATCTGTGTGGAATTTCCCTTCATATCAAAAATATGTTTTTGATGATTATGTGAAAATAATGTTTGTGGTAGACAACATGTTATCAAAGCAGCTTTTTATAGTTACCTTTTCTGAATGTTCTGGCTACTTCTGGTTCTCCCTCATCTGGAAGAAAAAGCTGGTTTCCAAGTTAAATTGGCAAATTATTGTTACGAATCCAATCACCAATTTCTTTCCTTTAAAAACTCCAGCATTTTGCAACATTTTATTTAGTTAGTTCCAGATCCAAGTTGCTTGTCCTGGAGATTTTGATTTTTGTAGAACTGATTGTAGCAAATCCCAAACATCCAAGACAAGAAACCTAAACAAAACTACAGCTAAAGGCTTTTTTTGATTACTTGGGGTTTTTTTTAATTAATTTGAAATGCTTATTGTTTGATGGATACTCCATTTGAAAACATGCAGTTAAAAGTTTTAACTTTGAGTTTTGATTTAGTGTTGTCAAAACTTGGCTCTAAAAGCCAGGTAGCAGGAGAGGAAGCACTGCAGCACTAGCAACTTGGGGTTCTACCAGGGCTGTACAAGGTGAACCTGCACTCCCAGGAATAATCCGGATCCACAGAAATGTTCCTATTGAGTTCCTTGAGATTATTTTCATGAATATGCATGAATATTCAGGATTTAGCCTCCGAATAGCCAGCAGAGATTCCTTACTTTTCCAGTAAAGAGAAGAAAGCATCTTTCATTCTGATATTTAGAGAAGATATTTTTAGCAGGACAAAATAATTTTGGAAATGCTTGTTTTGATGGAGTCCCCAGGATTTTCAGCTCCTTCAGGAAGCAGTGCAGTTTAGCCTCCTGGAACAATGAAGCCAAGAAGGAGCAGATGGTGCAGAGCCCGAGCAGGACCCTGAGGAGCACCCAGCCCTGCATGGTCCCCAGCAGGCTCAGGACCCTGGGCACCACCAAAAGCAGGGCTGAAAGTCAGCTTTCACTCTGCAAACCTGCAGGTGTCAAAGAGAGAGGGCAACGGAGAGGCAGGACAGGTGGGTGGAGATCAGCCCTCGGTGGTGCAGTTATTGCTGGTATATGGTTGTGACAAATGAGTAGTTCCACCTATTTTACCTGTGACCTTAGTGCCTCTGTTCTACACGTTGTTAAGCCATAAGCTTCTCCTCTCCCCCCAAAAAGAAGCAAACTGGCAATAAATCTTCCCAGCAAGTACAGAAAGTGTTGAACTGGGAGGGGAGAGGTAGAACTGGTGAAAACTCCTTTCCTTTCTCCAAAAAATAAAGGAGTTAAATCATGATGGTCTGGTAAAGACTAAGCAAACCAAGCAGCAAAGTTTTCCACTGCTGGGTCTTCGAGTGGCTGGAATCGAAGGAAGTCTTTGAGAAGTGCTGGGCAGGGAAGGGTTAACAAGGTTTTTGTTACGGAGAGACACTGATGGCTCCATCTGAGATGACAGAGATAGCGATGGGCCCGATCCAAGGAAATCGGGAGCACTTTTAGCGGAGCAAGAGCTTCAAACTACACAAGGTGTAGGAGACTACACCCCGTGTGGATTTGTAAAGCTGTCGCCAAAAATAAAGCTTTGGTAACATTTCTGCTCAGAATTACCCTTCTTTGAGCCAAAAATCATCTCACTAAATTAAAACAGGCATCTAAAATTTCAGCCCAGATGCGTAACAAACTTTTATTTGAACGAGATGGGAAACTTGTTTAAAATGCAATTCCTAACTTGTCCTATATTTAACTTCTAAAAAATTTTTTAAAATGCATTGCCAATAAATAGAAATTAGTGGTATTCAGGTGATTTTGAATATTTCTGCAACTGCAAAAAAAGCAAGTTTGAGTTCTGAGCCCATTAATGACTAATAAAGAATTATTTTAACTAGAAAAGGTGCTTTTGTATATGGAAGGCAAGTATTACAAAGTATGAAATAAGTTAGTCTGCTTTAAAAAAAGTCCCTGTTCCACCAGTATTATGGCCCATGGAGTTGCTGATTTTACCCTTTTTTAGCCTTTTCCCAGTAGATTGTGATATATTAGTGCTTCCCTAGACAAACTACCCTCCCGTTTAAAAGTTGCCACTTCCAAAGGGTTAATCAAAGACCTTAATCCCAGATTTTACTTTTCAGATGGTCTATAGGCTAACTGGAATCTCAGGGTCCCAGTTTGGTCTGCGGCCATTTGCAGGACTCTTTTGGGTCCCTCTCCCACTGACTGCACAGTCTCAGGGATCTTGTCTTTGCTGTGCTCGGAGCTGCAAAAAAGCCTGTCCTGAAATTGCACATCCCCAAGCACCAGACGGATAAGAGATGTGTAAAAACTACCTTCTGAAAAGTTAAATTCTGCAATAAGCAGCAAACATCCTTTTTATTACACTTTCCCCACTCAAGTCAACAGCCATTAACTAGTTTTTAAAAACCACAGCTAACCCCCCTTCCCATACCTGACTTCTGCAACACCCTCCCGGGGTCTGACCTCAGAAGCCTCTTGGGGTCTGATCTGCTGGAATTCAGAAGCCAGCAGCCCTTCTGTGATTAGCCCCCAGTCCTGTTAACCCTTTGCTGCAGGTTTATTGCACATGGCTTCCAGAAAAGCACAAAAATCTCCCTGTTCCTAGCATGTGGACTCAGTTCCCAATATACAAATGCAGTCTGTTAAATGAGAGTTACGTGGAACGTGGCACTGACCCATGGCAAAAAACTTCCAAGTGTTTGAAAAGCAAAGATCTCCACATTTCCCTGACAAACCAAAGCCAAAGCTGCTGCTGTGGACATCTGCAGTGATTTTAACCATTTCTCTCAGTAAGGATTCAGGTCCATGGCATGTACTTTAATCACTGTAATGCTGCCAAACTACCTATATGAGACACAAAGAGGGGACTTGAGGCCCTCCAAGCATCATGACCTCTTAGGACTGGAGCACAGAGATCTGCAATGAACACTGTGGGAGGCAGCAAGATGTACCTTGATTTGCAGACCTGCGGGTAATAACCTGTTTTAAAAGTGACCACCTAACTCTGGGAAGTCACCCCCTGTGCCAAGGGCCAGCAAGTCACCTACAGAGAGCCCTGTCCATCTGCACTTCGCGGAAGAATCCGTTTCTCCCTGGTTACAATGAACTACAGATGCATTTTTTTGACCATTACTACACCTTTGTCTTAAACTTAGCTCAGTTTTCTTCATACACACTCTTTCCTTCAGGAAAAGCAAAAAACATTTTGCATGTGCATGACAATTTATTTTCTCCATTATTTTTGTATTAGGAAAGAGAAGACTTTACTAACCCAATTTATTCATATTATTTACTGTTTAGCCAGCACCTTGATACTAGTGTTTAAGGAAATGCTTAGCTGCCAAATTACACATCATTTAGGTATTTATTTACAAAAGCTGTATCACAGAACCTGCACTTTTCCCTGTTCTAGCAGAATTCTGCCAGAGCCAGCCCCTCTGAACCCACGCAAAACTCCAATAACTTCACCGGTCAGAGCTGTATTGACCTAACGGGGGGAACAAGATAATAACACCTTGGCATCAGACTGAGAAGAAGACCTGCTTACCTTTTTGTCAGCCCCCACTGATGGGGATGTCTCCCCATCATCCAGCACCTGCTTTCCTCTCTCCTGGCAAAACAGAACCTATCTTTTAAAGTGGGTTTGATTTTTAGATGTATTTTTATATTGCTTTATTCAAAAGCAATGTTACAGTGGCTGCTTTAGTTCAGGGATACGTGTTAAGTGGCTTCCTTACCTTTGTTACCAGGAGCACAGGGAGCTGCTCAAGGGAGCAATTTTGAAAAGTCCTTGCGTTCCTCAGCTCGTTGTCAGGGTGCTTTAGTCCTGTTGAATGGCGAAGCTGGTCTGGCCAGCCTCCTCCTCCACCTCCTTCCATCCCCAGGCTCTATGCAGCCCAGAGTGGCCAAGATGGCCTCAGGATACTATTTATACAACTCATTTAAGCATTTCTAACTAATCTTCATTACAAATGTGAGAAACAGATCAGTTTTAAGCTAGACAGAACTATTTCTAAACATTTTGTTGCATCATGAACTATTTCACCTTGTTTCTTCTTAAGCAAATGTCCCTTTCGATATTCACACAGCAGGATGTGGCCCTATGGATTTTAATTAACATATTGGAAACACTGCACACTAGGCTTCTAAATTCAGAAAGAAAAAACATTCCTTTTTGACAGAGACTAAGTCAAGTGAGCTAAACACCAAAGTACCGTTCATCTGAAAGAAAATCTTATTCCTATTGCAGATCCATGTTCTAACTGGGATGGAAGGGATGCAATGAGGAAGAGGTTCCTTCCTCTTCTCTGTCAGTTTAAGTCTTGTATGACTCTGGTGAGGTGACTGAGGTTACTCAGACTTTACATCTCTGTAACTGAAAGTCCCTTACCAATACATCTCCTTGATAGTTTAATTGACAGACATGACTTCTACTATTTGGTTCAAAATTTTCTGTACCTCTGCCATAGCCAAAAATGTATTAACTGGGAACATAACACCTCCAAATTGGTGAAAGTCCTTCTAGCCCAGAAAGCAATGAATAGATACATCAATGATTCACCACGTCCTTCCAATTTGTATTGAACAGCTCCCCAGATTGATTCAGTGGGTGAGATCTCCTGTGTGGATGAGTAAAGCCCTTCTGCTTTGGACAACCTTGTTATATAATCCCTTTCATTAATTAACCAAAATCCACAGCTAATTTGCTTGCCTGTTTCCTCTACTCCTGGAACAAAACTGTTCCAGAGCTCTACACCTGTGCTGGGTAAAGTCCTTCCCTAATCTTGAGCTTAGATTTTAGGGTCACAAACTGGAAGTCTAAATTAGGACAAATCAGTAAAACCTCCAAAAGCAAGCAGTGCCCATTTGTCTCAGGACTTGATTAATGGATGGCTAAGTAGACTTGTGTCACAAAGAATGGTTGTAGAAATGCCCCTTGCTCCAGCAGACATCTCCTACTTTGATGTTTTCCAAGTCCCACTGACGTCATCTACCTGGAGTCCTGCCTAGACTGACGCACACACTTTGTACTGTCGTCAGCAAGAATTCCCATACTCTACCGGGACCTCTACAAAGTCCTTTAGCTCTGCCACCACTGCACAGTCAGCAGTGGGAAGGTGGAAGAACCTTTTAGCTGGGGAGGGACTTTTTACACGAGTTTGTAGTGGTAGGACAAGGGGTTATGGCTTCAAACTGGAAGAGTGGAGATTTAGATCAGAAATTAGGAAGAAGTTCTTCACCATGAGGGTGGTGAGACATTGGCACAGGTTGCCCAGGGAAGCTGTGGGTGTTCCATCACTGGATGTGTTCAAGACCAGGTTGGATGGGGCTTAGAGCAACCTGGTCTAGTGGGAGGTGTCCCTGTGCATGGCAGGGGGTTGGAACTAGATGTCCTTTAAGGTCCCTTCTAACCCAAACCATTCTGTGATTCTATGAAGTAGTGGGAAGTAGCTGGAGGGGTGAGTTCACTTCTTGCCTGTGTGTGTTGCAACCCTTCTCTTACCTCTAGAACTGTGCTATCTGGGGATGGGATTCAAGGTGGGAAAACCCCCCAAAACCTCTATCCTGTAGATGATATGTTGATACCACTGCAGAGTTAACCTCAAATGACAAGGAGGAAATCTGGTATCAAACAATGGGAACAAATATATTGGGGTGCTCCAAAACAACAGGTATCATGGAAGCTTTCTCCAAATAATAGCTGTCACATAGTTGGCAATGCTCTGCCCTTATCAAATTCCTTGGAGAAACACAACCCTCACAGTGGAAATTCAAAGATATTAGTCTGAACACCAGGATGAAAAAAAGGGAGAAGAAAAATCCTGGTGTGGCCCTGCAATATATTGGTTTTCTCCACACAGAAAAGTCGTATGTCTCTTTGAGGTGCTGGTAGGAAATGTATAAGCCTCGATCCATTTCAGTCATTAAATAAATTCATCTCCCTCTTGCCATATCCACCAGCATATACAAACCTTTCTGACATACAACAATGACATCAGCGACTGGGAACAAGTCATACCATTCAGAAATCAGATATTTAATGGCCACTAATCCCATCATAATAATTACAAAATAATGCAATGATGAGCCAGAGTAAACAAAATATATGAACAAAAATGGCAAGGAAAAATGCAATTAGAGTCTTGGGCTCGATCCAACTCCCTTTTGCTTCGGTAGGAGTTCTGCTAGACTATTGCCCCTATGTAATTAGAGATTTAGGCTTAATCCGGCTCCCATTTGCCTCAGGGGAATTGGGATAGGCCCCTATGCCCTAATTTTCTGCTGTCTTGCCCCTTGTCTACTCACTGCAGAAGCAAAGTGGACCTGTTTCACCATGCTGGGCCTCTGGGTCATGTCCAGGAATCACACATCAAGGCTCAGGTAGGAAAAGTAAGTGCAAACCAGAGCATCTACACCTGGTTTACACTCATTTTGCATGAATCTGAATTATTAGGTGAAGCAGTGAAAAATCAGGTCTTTATTTTTAGTCAAGGTGCTGGGGACTGAAATACTTTTTTGCTGTTACCATAAAAAAAAAAAAAAACGTTTCTTGGTTCTTTAGTAAACTGTACAAAATGCTCCTGAGGAGATCTACAGGAAGGTTACTTCACTTAAATTAACAACATAGAACAACCGATAGATATAGTCCTTCACTTTGGCTCACCAGACAGCTAGCAATTTCCAAACCTAGATCAAAAATCTAAAGATTTGTATGTCTAAGCATGAGGCAAAAATGAAAACAAAAACCCAAAATCACTATCAAAACCAGTCTTGGCCATATTCTATATTCCCCTAAAAAATAAAGGTCACCTCTCTCACACTGTTGTAATTCTGAATTTTTTTTTTGTGGATGAAAGAAAATAGAGTAATTTTGTGCAAGAATATGGACATTATTGAGTTGATAAATTAAAATATCTTTAACATAAGCAATTATTACTGACCCTGATGTTGTCACAAGCACTCAGTGGTCAACATTCTGAATATTGAGAACACGCTAAATGTCTGCAGACCACAAACACGCTTCCCTGGCACACACATGACCACACATATACACTGTGGTGGGCAGTGGCGGAGTCCCCATCCCTGGAGGGGTTTCCGAGCCATGGAGATGTGGTGCTGAGGGACATGGTTTGGTGGTGCCCTGGCAGTGCTGGGTCAACAGTTGGACTCCATGATCTTAAAGGTCTTTTCCAACCCAAACTATTCTATGTGTATCCTTTCATTATGACACAGATATATGGAGATACTTATGACTTAGATTGATTTGAAGAACCCTTAAAATGGATTGTACAGATGTCCAGACAGATGCACATAAAAATAATACAAACACATAAACAACGAGGTAACATAAACACATAGAAACACGTGGAGACACACGGAGAGAACACGTGCACAGTCACACTCAGACAACGTACACATTACGTAGGCATTTAAATCCTGTGTACACATTCTCCTATCACTGTCCACCTGCCCAAATCAGTACGGAATTTTATTGGAGCTTGAACCAGCTCCTTTTTTGCCTTGTATACAGAGACTGTGTGCACATAATGTTTCAGAGACACCAATTACGATAAATGCAGGCACACTTCAGTGTGGACGTACCACCACTTACTTACATTCCACAGTGAAGTCTCTATTTTTCAGAAAAAAAAAAAAGAATCAACAGCTATTTTTCCCCATCAAGCTCTTTCTCTTTTTGACCTGCTTGTGTCCAGCAGTAAGTGGGACGAGAGAAGCAAAAATACCAGCTATTAAATAATAACTGCTTGGATTATACTTATAAAGATCTTTTACCCCCGCCTTGCTCTACTTCTTCAAGTTTGATTCCAAAGTATGGCTTTCCACCTGCACGCTTTGCATAAATGATATACCTTGAAAATCAAAGCATGGAGGAGCAGAAATAATTAATCCCTTGGTTAGTATACACAAATTTGAGCTAAAGGAACAGCGCTGATGCCTTTCCTGTTGTTACTGATACGGTGCCATGCATACATGTACCCCAAAACAGGCAAAAATATTTAAAATCTGTTGCTGAGAAGCTAATGCTCTGAATTAGTCTAATCCAAAACATACCTTTGGGGGCATGAGGAAAAGGGAGAATTAGAGTGGGGATCCTTGAGGAGGGCAAGGGGTTTCTGCGGAAGCCAGCCAGTGGTTGCTGTTTGGTTCCACGTATTCCTTGCCATTTTATTTTATCATCCTTTTCAACCCGTTATCATTGATGTGTCACTGGTACATCTCCTCTGAAAGGACTCGCAGAAGAAATTGGTCCTGAGGAATCTGCAGAAAAAGACAGAACCTGAATAGCAAAATTAACCGAGAGTTGGCGTTAAGCATTTTGAGAATAGAGGCATCCTGGGGGTCAATGTGGAGATGGTGAGATGGAAGGAGAAGAGAAAGCAGGGAAAACACCTTAGAGAAGCTAAGTTAGATTATCTAGAAAGCAAGAATTACGGTGAAAATGAAGGTTAACAATGTCCCTTCTCCTGACACTGGTATGAAGGTCAAGGTAGTACTCAACGTTTTTTTCTCCCTGAGACACTGCATTTATTGAAGGCCTCCTATGAAAAGACCCTGGTACCACTGGAGTGGTTACAAGCATTTCTGTCCTTCCTATAATTACTAACCAGCACTAAAACTGACACGGGTGCTATGGGACAACCACATCTAGTCTCACTACAATAGGGTTGTATGGTCCCACAACAACCAACTGCCTTGACCCCAAGAGCAACCCAAAGGATAAACCCAGCCAGAGAAAGAGCTTGGCAGGTGTAGTTATGGCTCACCATGTTTTGGCAGTAAGCATTAACTCATGGCCCACCATGCTCTATCAGTAAAGCCAGATGCTACAGCTCTTTGATGGGTTCTCATGTATTGAATAGGGAAAAAAGCTTTAGGTGGTTGTTGCAGTGTTTTTTCCTTCCTTTTTTTCATTTGAATGGGATTATTCCTTGATGAATCTTGGTAAAACATTTGAGGATCTCCAAGCTGGCAGGACTATATAAGTAACAAGAACCAGGCAGTAGGTGCTGTAGTATTTAAAACCTAAATTCACACTCACGTCTCACTGTCTGGCTTCCAGTTTATACTAGACAGCCTGTATATGGGCTGGTACTTTGAGCTGTACATCAAAAGCATTAGTCAATATAGATGTATACTGTCCTCTCAGATGTGTAAGCCAAGTTTCTTCAAGTTGCCTTTATCATCAGTTAATTAAAACCTGGTGCTTAAAGGAAATTACTTCTGAAAACAGACAAGGTTGAGGGATGCCAACACTTTAATTGTAAGTAAATTTAAATATATATATATACACATATATGTAAATTAAAATGTAATGGAGCATACTGACTATCAATGGTGGGGGTTTTATTATTATTTTTTTAATAAAGCTTTTAAATATTAGTCTTTTCTAGCAGGATGCACTGGTGCAATGCACTGCCTGATATGCCCTTGGCCAACATACTCCTTACAAACATCGTGCAGTTCACAGACATGATGCACTGTGCTATAAGCTGATTATTTTATTGGCTGCAGCCCACCCCCTCTAAGCCTGGGCGTTTCAAAGTGGAAGGAATTCCTGTACTTATGTCATGTGTAAAAGCACTGTGAGGTCCTCGGGGTTGAATATGTGCTGTTAGAGCTACACAAAAGGAGAAATTAGTAATAGAGGTGCTGTATTTTTGTAGCATTTGATTGCTTAAAAAGTGCTACTCTCAGAAATGGGCTTTAGGCTTCGTGAGCTATAAAATAATTGAGCACATGCTACAACTCTTCCACAGCCTAAGTTTTGCTGTTTGAACTTCTCCACAAACTTTCCAGGTAAAATTATAACAAAGATATACGGTGGAATGGACTCTAAAGCATAATTCTCACAGCGCTCAGTTTGGGGAGTCTTTGAGATTGCCTGGAGAAAGTGGAGAGAAGTTTGTTGTAGGATGTTCTTCTTGAGAAGGGTTCACCAGAATCCTGCTGAATCACTGAGGAAGTGAAGAGCTTTTCAGTCTTGGTCACGGCATTTAAAAAACAGACTTGAACTAAGCCAGTCAAGGAATCAGATTTCTGCTCAAAATGGAATCTTTCTAAGGTCCCTAAATTGTAGTTATGTATTTTTGATGCTTTTTGAATATATGTACATGCTCCTAATTTCAATGTTATTATCTTAGCAGTTAGGAAATTTGCATCTTCCTATCTGGGTAATTTAATTCCCCTTTTTAAAATAAATTCAAATCAGCAACAATAAAAGAAAATACAAAAACACTGTTGAACTCAAGTAGTTACCATAAACAACATCCCACCCCACCACCACCACCCCCAACCCATCAGGCATCATGCAAAGCTATTTTGTTGAGGAAAGAATCCTGAGGAAGAGGGTCAGCCCCTGCGTTTCATCACTCCTTTCAGTCTCTCTGATTTTTGGGTCATCATCTGTGTTGCTGTACAGGTCACCAATCTACAATGAACAGGATTAATCTTCTAGTACTTGTTAGTTTTCATTTTTTAATGATTCTGTACTAGAATGGCCCTTGTCTGGGTTTGGATAGCAAGGCATTCAGAGGAAAGCTGAAATCCAAAATATAAATAAAAGCATTGCATATTTCAGGAAAAAGTTCAATGAAAACATCTCTACCCATACAGTTGGTTTATTTCTAAACAAAACCTAAACCAAGAAACAACTTCACTCCTTTGCCCCTTTTAACTATTATTCCCATGGCAAGACAGACGCCACCGACAGACAAACAAATTCTTTGTGCAACGTGGAGTTTTGCTGTATTTTCATTTAACTGGCCTTGAATGTGAAGGGTTTCAAAATTCTCCATAATTCAACTGTATAATCAACATTTGTTAACATCATAAATGGCTTTTGGAATGTTTTGATAGATGGGCAGACAACACCAAGTCATTTTAATGCAGGTGGACCATCAAGTTACTAGGGCAGGATATTGGTTTGCCTGTTCTAGGATGATCATTGGATATTTGAGAAGCAGAAGACATTTTGGTAAAGTATGGGATTATTTTAATAATATGAGCACTTTATAATTAAAATCTAGTTCCTAGAGTTGTAAAAAATAAACAATTGTGTCAGAAAACTATATTAAAAAAAAACAAAACAGAAAAGGAATAGATGAAGGGGTCTATGTCTATACCTGGTAGGATCTCTTGTCCTGTCACTACTGAGCTGATATGGTACAAATAAACTTGAAAAAATAAAAGCCACAACCAAAATTTGAAGTAGCTATGCCAGCTAAGCTAGCAATCTGAAATCAGTGCAGGCATATACAGACCACAAGTTGTGAGCACTATTCATGTATCCTGCGTGAAATGAATCTGTCAGTCTCAATTCATGTCCCTTGTCCACGTCACAAAAATACACCCTTAAAAATGACCTTCCTTGTTGGAGTTCCAGCAAAGACATAGAAGGAAGAAGGAGCCACGGAAAATCAAGCTCCTTTGAATGTCTAAAGCATGTCACAGAGGAGCGGCGTGGGAGAACTGATATTCCTGATGGCCCATGAGAAGGGAATGATGCAGGAATGGGCCTTTCTAAGTGTTACAGCTGAAGCAGATCACAAGATCATGAGTAATGAGCTCTTCTGGATCTACCTCCATGCCTGGTGTGGTCACCAGAGGTGTTTAAACTGATGACTACAAGTAACTGCTTTTTCAAATACACATCAGGATCCCTAATGTGCGTGTACAACAGCCTTTAGAAGTGAATTTTTATTTCAAAGCTCAAATCGTAGTCCATTTTTTTAATATAGGCAAGTATAAGAATTGGAAATTTTGTTTAAGGAAACCAGCCAGCCGCAAATTTCAGATCAGGACCAAACCACCCATATAGGTTTCAATTTTTTTTTTAATTGTATCACAACTCTGGGGTGATATTTCTGCTGTTCAGGGAAGTGGTGGGGTCTGTACATCCAGACAGACCCCTTCCGATAAGGAGCATCAGCAGTTCAGGAGGTTAAATGTTTGTAAGGGGGGGTCATGTGCTTTGCGTTGTTAGCTGGCAAGATATTTCCCGCAATGCATTTATGAGATTTCTTTTTTTTCCCCCAAAATGTCAATGAGCAGACATATTTTTCACAAATTATTGAATGAGTAATTGCCAACATATTCCTGCTCATGAGATTGCTCACAAGCTACTCATGAAAATGACTGCCTTGTGTATTTTAGGAATTCACCACTCATAGATTAGTATTTATAAGGGTTGTTGGTCATGCAAATCACCTGACATCACTTTGTTTTACCCTTGGTTGGTAAATTTACAACTCGTCAAAGGCTTCCCCCTAAGAGCTGCACACAGACTTCCAGTTCAGGCATTCATATGGATACAGAAATGCATCATTGCATGTGACAGTTTCTCTACAGAATACCCCTCTAATGAATGTTTGTGGAAAGTGAAGGAATTGCCTCAATTACCATCAAAACAAATACTTATATTCAAACAAAAGTTCACTTTTTTTTTTCCTCAGCAGTCATCAGTCTTTATGTACTAACCTCCATTGACAGAATACATTTCCAGATTTTACAGATGAATAGAACATTCGCTGAGACTACTCTGAAATGCTAAGTTTAGAACATAATCATCCCAGTGCTGTGTATACAGGACTTCTCCTATCCACAGAAAACCCCTATAGCCCCCCCAGGGTAAGAAACAGCCATGGATATGACTTCATGCCACGTGGAGTGTGTTGGATTTTGGTTCCAGCACAGCTTTCTGAAGAGTTTCTGAACAACAAATCCAATTTCCTTTGCTAACCCGTTGAAACAAGCAGACCAGCTCCCACATGTTAAGCAAACAGCATTTGGCCCACAGAATATTTCACCCAACTATCAGTCTCACAGAATCCCCCAGAACAGCAAAAAACACCACAGACATTTTATTTGCTTATCCAACATAGCTCTAGGAATAGATACACCAGTTTGGGAATGTCAGCACAACCTAATAGACTACCAGGAATCTACACGGCACCGAATCATCACTAATTTTCCCCAAGACATAGCAGCATCTGATTAATATCTTCTTCTTTAATTTATATTTTTACCTGTAGATTTGGAAAAAGTTATTAACAAGAATTTTAAAGGCTTCTTGGTTAACCAAACAATCAGCCACAGGGAACCACTTCTCCCTAGCTAACACCATAGCCAACAAATGACCTGACTCAGCACACAGAAGACCCATCAACACATCTGGACAAACTCAACCAGGCCTACAGACGACATTTCAGAAAGAAGATGTGCCCTAGAAGATTATACTGATGTAAAAGAATCGTGATCATCTTCTGCTGAAGAGCCTATGAGGGATAAAAAGAACCTGAATGCCCAAATCAAGGACAACGTGTTTACGAAGAGCATCCTTTCAGAAGGATCTCTACTACGGGTTTCTATGGATCGTGGCAGCAAACTATAAGTTACAAAAAATACCTGAGAAAGTATTAGGTGATTTGTTATCAACATTTGATACCTTGGGCCTTTAAGGAGGGTTTTCATAATAGATAATATCCTTTGTGGTGGCATTAAGAGTTTCTGGCAACACTGGTGAAGGTGGCATGGGAATAAAAACTGAAATGCCTTTCTGTCCCTACCGGTCACTCTCCCAGTGCACATCCTCACTCCCCTACTACATTACAAAACAAGCTGACATTTATTAATTAAATCAAATAATATTTATAGAATCCATCTCCCTATCCTTGGGGAGATAGAAATTCAAACATAATCAAATACCATCACAACAGCAAACTGTTAAACAGCTGAAAATAGTAAATTGTTCCAGCATTAACCAGAATAAAACCTCACATCTGAGAAAGAGGGGACAAAGGCATTGACAAAGAAAGAGAAACATGGCCCTTCTAAAAAGGATCAACCTTTCTACCTTGTTAATGTGGCAAAGGCTCAGTCATCTTCATGACTGCTGGTTACAACTTCCTCTGAGACATTCAATGGAGCCAGGTGCACCACCACTGGCACCTCCTCTCCAGTTTCTAGAAGATCCCTGACATGTCCGAGGCCAAATCACACTCTCTCAAATGGCTCCTGAAGGATCCCTGGCTCCAGGGACTGTTCTCAACAGGCATTTTGCATGTTGCTGTCCCATCTTGGAGTTCAAGACAGCTTACCAATGTGGACACTGGCTATTTTGCACCAGTTGACTGAATGCCAGAGGGTCATCCAGGTCGCGTTTAATTTCCTAGCATGGACACAGCTAGTGGTGTGAGCCTTCAGGAAACGTGGTGCCAGCTCTGAGGTATCTCTCAGTGAGCTGCCAGACCCCTTTTCTTTAAGGATTTTAATTCTATGTGCCCAGGTTTTGAGAGACATGCAGGGAGATAGGTGCACACTCTGTAGCAACTTTAATCTCCTAGAAGGCTCTTGAAAATAACTGCATTCTAGTAGTTCCTTTCTTTGCTGATGCAACAACATCAACAGAACATCAGCACAGCTCCTAGACTACAAATGATTCACGGCTCAGCACCGGGAACAACCCAAACCACGTGTATGCAACCAGTAAAGATAATGATACGGTTCTAGGGAAGCTTGGGACGCAGTGGTGAAGGACAGCTTCAGAAAATAGGTTTTCCATGCCTTTGTTGGTGGTCAGAAGTACTCCAAGTTTTACAATTTCCCACCATTATTCTAGCAGGCTTCCTACTCCCCAAGAAACCCTTGCTGCCGAGAAGAGCTTCTGTCCCTAGAAGGCTGGACACAACTGAGGTGGTTGAAGGCAACTTCAGGTACTCTGGCTCTGCAGCACTGACAAACCCAGGGCAGAGATGGCGCAGAAATGCAGATCAGATCCAGGTGACCTGTGTGCCACTGGGATTTACTAATCATCACTAGGTCAAAAGACCAGCAAATCCAAGTAAGGAGTTGAAAGGCAAAGGGATCACTAATAACCACTATGTACAGTTAAGATACAATTTCCATCCACCAAAACGAAAGACCATCCAGACAGGACAAGAGGAAATATTTTTCAAGGCTGAGATTTCTCTGATTTTAGGCAAGAACAGAACTCTTAAGAGCAATTTCAGGTAAAAGGGTAGAAAATCACAGGCAAGGACCAAGCCTACCCTGACCATGGAGCCAGGCAGTCATAACCAAGGAGGTCTACAGATCTGGAGTTTCTAAAGCAATTATAAGGAAAAGAAGAAGTTGGATTTATTCTCACATGAGAAATGTCAGTGTGATGATTACTGTGCCCAGCTTTGGAGCCC
>VYZX01020580.1:667719-733004 GCA_013401335.1 Brachypteracias leptosomus | reverse complement strand
GCGCCTCGGCGCCGCCCGGGCCTTCCCTGCTGCCGCCTCCGGGGCTGAGCGGCGCGTTCGCCGTGCTCCCGCCCGCGGATCCCCGCCGCGGTCTCCGCGCAGGCCGCGGCCACGGTCCGGCGGGGACTCAGGGGCCCGAGGATCTCTGGGCTAAGGGCCTTTATGAGCCTTTCCCCTAACTGTGCCGGCAGCTGGGAAGGGTGTGCTGGGGAAAGCTTCTAGAGAAGAATAACTGGTGTTACTGTTCATGGGCCGATCCCTTGGGAAAAAGTTGAGCCGTTAGCTGGGATAGAACTTGAGATCTGTATAATGTAGGATCTTTCTTCACAATCAGAAAAAGCAGTGAGGGTATTTGATACTTCTAGACCTGATAGAGTGTTGAAATCCCTCTTTATGTTATTCTACTCTTAAAATTTTAATTAAGACAAATTATTTCATCTCATAAGAACAGCATTTACTTCATGAGGGCCCTTTTCTCCATTTCTAGTGAATGGCATTGGCTCTAGAAGATTCTGGGCCCATTAGTGCTCCTGTGTTAGGGTGAACCACATCAGCTGGCATGTTTGCAGCCCTTTCTTCACAACTATTTGAGTCAAAATGTAACTGGTATTTTTGGTATCATCTCCAAATATTTTTCTGTTGTCAGGAGCTGCCAAGTACAGCAAAAGCCAACTAACCTAGGACAAAAGGAATATAAATAATTCATCTACCTTACTAATTTTGATACTACAAGCCAAAATTAATATAAACTTTCTATTTTCTGTCTTTAATTTCCATAGCATTGTATCTGATTCTGGTTTGGTTTTTTTTTTTTAGTTTTGTACTCAAGTTCTGAAGAGTTTTAAAATGTTGTCAATTCATAGGTGAAAATCTTTTCAAGCTGATGTCTTTGGTTTGGAAGCTGTACAGCCATCAGCTTTTTAGGGGCTCTGCTTGCTAATACTGAAGAGGCCAGGATTTTGGGTAAGAGAGCATGACTTCTGTTAGTATTTTCAACATCAAAACTTTATCTGAAGGACTTTGCCTCAGAATATCTAGCCTCTGACAAAAGGCAGCTGCAAAAAAAGTTGGGTGCATTTAATGTGTTCTTAACTGTAATAAAATGGGCTAGATGACAGGAAAGGGGAGTAGGAAAAAAACCTCTTGTATGCAGTGTGAGGGTATTAAAAATGTCTGTAGTGTTTCATGAAAGATAAACTAGATATGAACAAGTCTAATTCTTGAATGTTTTCACTTTACAATTAATTTAGACTTAAAAATGAATGAACATCCTAAAAAGAGGAAAAGGAAGACTCTACATCCTTCTCGATATTCAGGTCAGTCTACTGCTATAGTAAGTTTGTTGGGTTTTTTTTCTCAGAATAATTACTTTATGAGATGGGACCACATAGAAAATCAGTAACAAAGGGTGGGATAAGAAGTCTTGGTCCAAATGTATGGAGTACCCGCTGTATGTGCTTCTGTTGTTAAGTCATTTTCAGTCAGTGCATCTAAATGGTTTTATTCTGCAAATGGGGAAACTTGCTCAAGCCACAGAGTCACAGAATGGTGGGGGTTGGAAGGGGCCTCTGGAGATCATCCAGTCCAATCCCTCTGCCAAAGCGAGGCCACCCAGAGCAGGTTGCCCAGGATGGCATCCGAGTGGGTTTTGAAAGTTTCCAGAGAAGGAGACTCCACAACCTCTCTGGGCAGCCTATTCCAAGGCTCTGGCACCCTCATAAGAAAGAATGTAGGTTGTGTGTATTGACCCTTGTCCCATCACTGGGCACCACTGGAAGAAGTCTGGCCCTGTCCTGTTGTCCCCTACCCTTTAGCTATTGATCAGATCCCCTCTCAGTTTTCTGTTCTCCAGGCTCAACAGTCCCAGGGCTCTCAGCCTTTCCTCATAAGAGATGCTTCAGTCCCCAGAAGGAAGATGATTCTACTAACAGAGAAGGGGAGGAGTTTTGTCACAGTTGAGATGGGGGTGTCCAGACACATTCAGCTCTGTTCGCACTGCGCTCCTGTCACTGTCCTCAGTGAAAGCAGTTTGATAAGACCTGTATCTGATACTCCAAACATCAGGGCAGCAGCTGAAAGCTGGAAATCCCAACATGAACGTTACCAGGCCAGCACAGAATTCTCCCAACGTGAGAAGTAAAAGTGTGTCTGGTGAAGAGAAGTTTGGTGACCATTAAATACATCATGTAGCTACATCAATGTGTTAACACTAAAACTTACCTTTTTTGTTTGTTTTAGATTCTTCAGGTGCAAGCAAATACATAGACAACAGTGGAATTTTTTCTGACCACTGTTATAGCGTGTGTTCTATGAAACAGCCAGATACCAAGTTCTCTGAAAACAGAGGTAAGGCTGTTTTGGGGTCTCTTGTTCTGTCATTCTTTACGAAGCATGTCATGCTCCTATTTGTAGAAATAAATAGAATACAAAATACATAATGAGTGGCTTCTTGTGACCTGATACACCTTAGACTGGTGGAAGGTTGTTTAATCATTATAATTATAATGAAAATACAGTTTTCAAAGTGGAAACAATGACAACAAAAAGATCCTTCAGTTTTTCAACATCTGTAATGATGATTAGACTTCCTTATCTAAACAGCCCCTAGCTAGGTAAGGTAAAGCTGAGGTAAATAATGATGACATTTACCAGCAATTGCATTGAGTTGTACTTGCAGAAAACAAAATGCCTTTCTATAAAACAAACACTGGTGGATGTGAAGTTTAGCAGAGCAAATGTCAAGATGGATTTTTATTACATTTATTTTTCTTTTCATGCTAATAAATTATCCAACAAGTCTCCAGAAAGTATTATATCTTAAAATCTGATAACCAGAAATATTTAAGAATATTTTTTGTGTCATTCAAATGCAAAGTTTCATTTAAGGATTTTTAAGGTTTTTGCAGTATAATCAACTGACTGTTTTTTTTCTGAGATTTTAAAGACAGAGTTGCTACTTTTGAAATTATTTTGTTGTCATTTGTATGTATGGTAGTAATTTTTAAGGTGTTATTTTCTTTAATGTAGGTTATGATGTAATTAGTATATAAAATCATGCAACTAGAATAAGTAAATACTAAACACGATCAATGGTTAAAGAACCAGGCTAATGCTAGTATGGACAGGGAATGACAAGAAAATCCTTTTACCTTTGCAGGTAGATTCCACAGTCCTGTGCAGAGCCTCGACACAGATGATGATGGGAGTCCAGTGCATGCTGGGACTTCTCAGTGGAGCGGGTCCCATTCAAATGTTGTGGGATTGCACTATACAGACCCTAAAAAGAAGGATAAAGGTAAAGGTCAGTGTGAATTTGCAGTGACTCCTGGCTTTGAATGAAACTTTTTTTGCTTTGACAGAAGAGGTGTAGGATTTCTAGTTTACATTCTTTATTTGTTAGTTAAACATAGTCTGGCTGGGGAAAAGTAATGGCTTTTTGCATTTGTAAGCTGCTACAACTAAGTGAAATATGGACCCAAGTATTTTTTAACCTTTTGCTTTTGTTATCCATTTCCTCCTACAAATAAAGGTACTAATAATGGAATGTGCAGAGACTTATGTGATTCACCTATCTTCAGTGACAGCCCTACAGAAGAGGAGAAACCTCTCGATATTCAGACTGTAGAGATTTCTACAACAGAAGTGAATGCTGTAGAAGTTCACGATATAGAAACACAAACTGTGTCCCCTGAGAAGCTGGAAGCTGAGGACCTAGAGGAAATCCCTCTGGAAACCTGTAAAATATTTGAGAAGAACCAGGCTTTGAATATCACAGCTCAACAGAAATGGCCTTTGCTGAGAGCTAACAGCAGTGGTTTGTACAAGTGTGAGCTCTGTGAGTTCAATAGCAAGTACTTTTCTGATTTAAAGCAGCACATGATACTGAAGCATAAGACGTGTACAGACACTCATGTCTGTAAAGTCTGTAAAGAAAGCTTCTCCAGCAAAGTGCAGCTCATTGAACATGTAAAACTACACGAGGAGGATCCATACATCTGTAAATACTGCGATTACAAAACGGTGATCTTTGAGAACCTGAGTCAGCACATAGCAGACACTCACTTCAATGACCACCTTTACTGGTGTGAGCAGTGTGATGTGCAGTTCTCCTCCAGCAGCGAGCTGTACCTGCACTTCCAGGAGCACAGCTGCGACGAGCAGTATCTGTGTCAGTTCTGTGAGCATGAAACAAACGACCCGGAGGACCTGCACAGCCACGTGGTGAACGAGCACGCCTGCCGACTGATAGAGCTAAGTGACAACTACAACAACAAGGAGCGTGGACAGTACAGCCTCATCAACAAAATCAGCTTTGACAAATGCAAAAACTTCTTTGTATGTCAAGTGTGTGGCTTTAGGAGCAGGCTGCATACAAATGTCAACAGGCATGTAGCTATTGAACACACCAAAATATTCCCTCATGTTTGTGATGACTGTGGGAAGGGCTTTTCAGGTATGTTGGAATATTGCAAGCATTTAAGCTCTCATTTATCTGAAGGGATTTATTTGTGTCAATACTGTGAATATTCAACAGGACAGATTGAAGACCTTAAAACTCACCTGGATTTCAGGCATTCAGCAGATTTACCTCATAAATGTACTGATTGTTTAATGAGGTTTGGAAATGAAAAAGATCTTTTAAGTCATCTTCAGATACATGAGACAGCGTGACGACCTTCTCTCCCTGTAATCAATTTGTTGGAATTAATTTCCAGTCACCGAAACCTGATATTAAATACCATTTTAACAGCAACTGTACAATTCTAATGTTTTCATCTTCATATCACAAAGCATGTGTAACAACTAGGTGTTGTGAGTTTCCTTACCTAGGGGTTTCAGTAGGAATAATCATGTTTTCAGTGCGGTGGGTCAGATTTAGGAGAGGGCCAGTAGGAGTAGTTGCATGTGGTGATAGCAGTTGTGATGGTCACCCCCACTTTCACATTTCCTGTGCAAGATCAGCTCTCTCGAGTTTAAAAGGGGATAAAGAGAAAGCCAACAACTAGTTCAACACTTGGGTAACACCATAGTGATCTCAATTGCATATCCAGCTCATGTTACCCCTGTGGCAGCAGATCGTCGTGCTCATGTTCATCCAGTGGCATCAGTCCGGCAAAGATAAGGGTGTTCCAAAAATTCCCAGGCATGGGTGTCTCCAAATTCATATACCAGCCTGCATTTCCTACCTCATACCCTTAATAAGCTTTTTAAATGGTCCTGTTTTTCTCTTGGGGTACCTATCTGACCTCATAATTCACTTTTAGTGTTTAATTTCATCTCCTGTCTGTGGGACTATCTAACAACCCTCTCATCCACCCTTCCTACAGGCCTCCCACATGACTTTTGTCTCCTTCAGTTCCTCTCTTCTAGTGCACCAAGGAGACATGCGTTGCTTGTGTGTAGATTGGGTCATGTTTTAAAGAGTAATTGAGGGAATTTGCAAAGCAATCCAGCTAAGAATGTATAAAGAGTGTTTTACCAAAAATCCTAATTTAGCACTCACTAATCATGTATGTCACCAATCTTATTTACAGCAAGCCTCTATTAAGCTATGTCAGTGTAATCTTGTATATTACTAGCTTTCCACTGCTAGTAATTTGAGAACTGTTACTTTAGAACAGTAAATTTTAAACTTTTCATAAATATTGGTACAGTACAAAAACATTTATCAACTTTAATCACTTTCAAATAATTTCACACATCTGTTCAGATTAGATAGTACTGTCCTGCTGTTACAATCATTAGAAGTGAGTTTTTGCAATTCATTCTGTAGCTGAATTTCTGAGCTGATACTTGGACAGATAAAAATGAGAGTGAGGTCATTCCGATTGTGTGTGTTATCAGGGTGAAATTACCCATAAATCAGTGGCGGAGTTTACATTTCTTTCTGCATTGATTGTAAATTTGTAATGTAAGATTGTCTAATGCAAGCTCTGTATAGAAATAATTAATTTTTAAACATTTCTTGGTTAGTGAGATTTGGGGATATCAGCTTCAAGATGTGCAAGGGTCTTTGCATTTGATTTTTAAAACTAAGCATAAAAATTGGCTGAATATTGTCAGTTTATGGAAATTTTAATTTCTACAGTATTACTTCTGGAAAGTCTTGCTATAAACCAGTTAGTTTATATTTCTTTGTAGGAGGCAAGACCATTTTCATCATTTTGAAATGCTGATTTGCTACTAAATCTTCTGTGTCATCTTTGAAAGAGCAACTTGATGGTGTCCTGACTGTATTTTATTAGGCCATTGTATAGAGAATGACAATGTCTGTGGTAGAATTGCTCCTTTCCTATTTTGAACACATTCATCCTGACTGGCTTAAAATGGTAGCAATAGTAGAGTTAACAAAGCATTAATAAGGATTATCTTATATATGGAAACTTAATTTTGTTCATCTGAGTATAACTGAGAGGGGGAAATGCTAGTTCTTCTAAAACCCTGATCTTGGTGCTGACACACTGGTGGGATGGCTGGTTCAGCTCTGGAGAGAAAGCTGCTCCAGGAAACAGTGACAAAAAGGGCAAAAAAGACATTTTTTAAAAATAAAGTAGTCTTAAGAAGTGTGTATGTTTGTATTGACCAGCATTGTGTCTGGTACAGGAAAGGGAGTCTCTTGTAGAAATACAGAGCCCTGTGGTACAGAAAACTTGCTTGGTGACTGTCTCTCAGTTGTGTTCTTTCTAATCTCTAAGCTGGGAATGAAAAGAGGGGCTTGTCTCATTTTACCGTATCAGGAACACAAAAGTAGGATATCGGCTTCCACACGATCAGCATGCTAAAACAAGAGACATACTGAGTTGTAGAAAAAATAGGTCATGAGCGGAGTCTGTCTAGAAGTTGGAAGGCCAAAAGGAATGACTGTACATGCCAAGGACAGTATGTTGTTCCCGTCAAAGGGAAGACAAGGATGTGGTTTATTTATGTGGAATATGTAAGTGGAAGGTCAGTGCTCTGGCATTGCTGCACTGAGGGAACCTGAGAGCACGAATGCAGCTGGTCTGACGCTGCCAGAGACTTCAGTTGTCTTCAACCCTCAGCAATTCATCTCAGTCTTCAACGAGAGAAATTAACTAGTAATCAGAAGTGTATCAAATTCAGTTGTTTGTTGTTTATTACACTCATATCTGCAAGGTTCATCTTCTTGAGGAACAGTATTCTGACTATAAGCTTGCAAAACCAGTCTCATGGTTTTGTATAGTATTTTGTATTTGGGAGTAACTTGTATTCGATTCTTTGCTTTTCGGAGTTTTGCTCCTTTAGGTTGTATGTGTTACATTTCAGCTTCCCCAATCATGTTTGTTATTGACCAAAAAAAGTTTTTGTATGAAAGAGTCTGACTTTAAAATTAAAACCAATTATTGCAAGAATTTAAAATACAGCAAATTAGTAATTCTCAAATGTGCTCTTTATAATGCTGAAGTGTTGTCAGTTTTCATCATCTGTGCTCTTGTATAAATTCTCAGTGCTTTTTAACTCTGGAAAGTACTTGGCATTTGTCGTTTTAGCTGACATTAAACCATGATGCTGACAGTACGCAGGAGCCCAAAGTCACACTTCATTGTCTTTTAGATCCTCATGAGAATGTTGAAGGGCTCGAAGACTGCCTTCCACCTCGGGGGGCCTGCAGAGAGCCGGCGGGAGCGTGCAGGGATATGGGGGCCAGCCCCCCGCCGAGGGGCAGCGGGCCGCGCGCGGGGGCCGTCTCCATTTCACGACCAGCCGCGCAGCCTTTTCTCGCTCCCCCGTTGCCCTCGCTGAAGATGGCGGCCACCCCGCCCCCGTGGGCACTCAGTAAACATGGCCGCCCCCTCTTCGGAGGATCCGGGAGCAAGGCGAGGCGGAAGCGGAAGCGGTGCCTGACCCCGCTCCCAGCGGCAGGGGGTAAGGAGGAGGCAGTGGCTGCAGCTGCGGCTGTGGCGGGGGGGGACCTCGCCAGTGGCGCGGCGGTTGCCGGGTAGCGGCAGAGCGAGCCAGGGCTTTCTGTAAGTGACCGGGGGGGTTGGCTCTGCCACCCCCTCTCCCCGGGGACGCTGCGCCCGCCTCGGCTCCTCAGCGTCCTCTCAGTGGCGGGCGGGCGGGCACCGCGGCACCTCCGACGCGTGGCGGCGGGGACAGGGCTTGCCGGGGTGGCCGAGGGGAGCCGCGGGGCTGTCCTCGCTGGGCCGAGGGGCAGCGCTGAGCTCAGGCGATGGGGACGTTGTGAGCCGCGTTTTAGGAGGGGAGAGTCGTATTTCGAGGACAGACCACACCAAATTGTTTTACGCCTGTCCCCGCTGTCGGCCCGTGTGGTGAGGGAAAAAGAGAAGAGTTTGTCAGGGTGATAAAAGCGGCCTAAACTGAGCTTATTGGCTTTGTTGTGACTTGAGGTTTTGGGCTGGGTTTTTCTGGTTTGTTTCTATTAAATGACTGGGTGAGAAGTGTGGGTCTGGTCACGTACCCGGGTGTACCAAGTGTTTTGGTCACATTTATGTAACTTTCATTGCAGCTGCACAATGGCAGAAGCTGCAGTCTCTCCACTGAAGCACTTTGTGCTGGCTAAAAAGACCATCACTGCCATCTTTGACCAGCTGCTGGACTATGTCACTGAGGGAGCGACTTTTGTGGAAGGTTGGGTTTCGACTTCAACACAAGAGCCTTGTCTGTTGCTTTGAACGTGTTTTATGGTAGCCAGTGTACATAGCGATATATATCAGTATGCTGTTTATGTTTATGCCTTGAGAAATAGCCACTTTTTTCATTTGACATTGATTTGTTTGGTTTTTTCAGTTTAGGCTATCAGGAATGCCTGGGGTGGTTACGTATATGAAAAGCTGATTGGGCTAGTGGCCTGGCCTGGCCTCCTTTCCCTGAGGGTGAAAGCTTAACCGCTCCTGCATTAATAGTAATTTTGCAGTTTCTTTTGCATAAAGGAAAGGAAAAACAGGTTCTCCCTTTATTCTGTAGGAAAGTAGATCAACATGATGTAATGCAAAGTACCACAGGTCACATGCTCCGAAGTTTTAGCAGTGTGTGTCCGCACATGGAGTTGCTTGCTCATCACCCCTGCAGGAAGAGGACAGCCCAGGCCATCCCCGAGAGGTCCTGGCTTTCCTTAGTGAAGGATGCTGGTGTCATAGAGAGCAGGGCAGATCAGCATAGCAGGCTGTGCTCACAGGGTTAGTGAATCCAGCAGGTATTCATCTGCAGGGAGAAATGATTGTGGTGGAACTGTCAGACAACAAGAACTAGTATCAGTGTCTGTAGTGCAGTTTTGTTTGGTTTGTTTTCTTACCACTGTATAATTAAATTTATGCAGATTTTTGTTTGTGTGTAAAGTACTGATAATGTATTTCGTGTATCCTGGGGCACGTACTCTGTAGACAATTGCTTTTATGTTCTTTTTCTGTGTGTAGCAACATATAGGAACCCAGAGCTTGAACATGTAGCAACAGAAGATGAACTAGCAAAAATACAGACATATAAAAATAAGTTAGCAGTCATCGGTGAGGTGCTTTCACGGAGACACATGAAAGTGGCCTTTTTTGGCAGGTAATGAATGGAACTTAATTTGATCTGTTTTTTTCTTGCAGGGCTTAGTGTCCGTATTTCTTATTTAAATGCACTGAAATTAGTGCTTCATCGTGGAATTGTTGTTTGAAATATAATGCATAAAACCACATATACTCTTATCTAATTGATGCTAAATGTTTCTTTGATGCTGTCTTGCTTTGTAATTGTAGATTAATTATGTATGTTTTGTTACATTTTTCATTGCTAAACTTAGAAAAATTTATTTATCCTATACAGATCCAATATTTGACTTAGGGAAGGTCAGAGTTTGTCACCATCTTCTCTAGAATGGCTTTTCTTAAAGTGATGGTTTTGTTTGTTTAGTATCTTTGTTTTACTGGACTATTACTGTTGAGAACTTTTGTTTATGTTTGACCACAAGTGCTGAAAACCTCAACTTTGAGCTGTTTATGTTTCCGTATATAAGCAGCTGAAGAAGAATGGACAGTTAGAGATGGTTGCCTTGTTGGTTATGTCATTAGTCTGATAGATCTGCATGATGATTGTAAGGGATAACAGTACTAATGTACTGTATGGTTTACAGATCAGTCTGAATGAAGCTTTGAATTTTTACTTTCCCAAATCATTAATTAGGAAAAGTTCTAGTTCACAGTCTGTGGTAGTGTTACTGTAGACCAGAAATGTCAAATCTTCAGCATGTTTTGATAGCATTTCCGAAGTTATGGGTGATTTAAGTTCACTTCTGTTCTACAAAAAGGCGCATTTTCAGTATTGGAAAATTTTTAACTTTGGTCAGCTTGGGATCATCTCAGCTGTACTTTTATTTTCACAGCAGGGGAAAATAGGAGTTAGAATGGTATTTGTTGCACCTGAAATGTTAAAGAGATACTTTCAGGTTTATAGACAGCAATGAGGTTTTATGTGTCTCTGCTTCTATGTTTTGTGCTTTGCATTTCAGTCTTATCTTAGTGGAAAAGTCTTTTCAGTGAAAAATTTTGGTTGGATCTTAACACTTCCAATAAATGTCTGCATTCCACACACTGTGCTATTTTGCTCCTATAAAAATTGGAGGTTGTAGAAAGATGATGAAAATCAGCCTTACCAGATGTGAAGCCAGATGTAAAATAGTGAAGTCCTTCTGAAAGACTAGAATTGCAATACTTTCAGATGCTTTTATGTGCCTGGTTAGTCTGGGAGCTGTAAGTGCACTTTGCTTCAGGAAGCTTGATTTTATTTTTTTTCTGGTGTATGAATCTTCATGGTTCAGTTCTAAAAATTCTCTGGTAGTATCGGAAAATGTATACATCAGTGATCTTCACTTTGCTAAAAATAATCTAGCTATTTAAAAAAAAAAACCACAGTAAAAGGGTCTAGGATAAATAAATCAATTATATCTTAGCCTTGCTGTTTCACAAAGTTAAAAGGTGAGTACATTTACAAGTTGTGATGAAAGTTGCTTTTACAAAGGGCAGAAATTCAGAGGAAAAGAAGTTTCAGAAAAAGGATTTAACTCTCCCTCTGACATTGTGAATACTTCTGTAAATTGTAGTACTGCGAGCACAGAACCTTTTCTAGAAGCAGCAGCTCAAAAATGAGTTATAGCCTCTGTAACTTCATTCTGTTGTGTAATAGTTAAACCTCAATTATTTATGGGTGAGGGGTAGAGGGTTAATGTGCAATAGGACATTGCTGAGGAATTCAAGTTCTTGCAGAATCTAGAATGGTGAGCAATTCCTTTTAACCAACAGGATTTGGGTTAATTCAGGTACCTCTATCTAATAAGAACAAGACTAAATTCCATTATTAAAGACAGCATTTGCATTTTAAAGATTATGCACAAGAAATAAATTTGAGGGCTTTTTGCACATTGTCTCACATCTTACTCTAGGAATCTTCATTCCGTTGAGATTATCATCCATTGAATTGTTCTGAGTTGTCACTGCTGGTTGTGATGAGAATTCCCAGACAGAAATGTTTTGGGATATGTTTCAAAGCAGTACTACAGTGATGCTCCTTTTGTACCTCATCTGATGCCTGGAGGACTCTGTCAGAAGCAGCATTACCTTTCTGACTGGCAAAGATCAGATGTTTCTCTAAAGACAGGGGAAGTTGCTGAGGTGGCAATTCTATCAGCCTTTTAAGGAGTCACTGTTGATTGCCACTGTAGAGGATAGTCCTTTGCTGCCCCTGTCATGCAGCGTGCTCCTCACGTCCTCCAGCATCGCTGGAAATTCCTCTAGCTTTGCTGTGAGGAGGAATGTGGAATTGTTGTCTGATCAGAATATAGTTCTGCCCAAAATGTTACGTATCTTTTTCAGTCAGTTTTTGTCTCCAGGACTGCTAGGGCTGGCACAAAGAGGGCAGGCTGCCCACTCCCATCTGTGGGACAGCCTGCTGGGATTTAGCAACTTCTTTAAGTTGATTAAGGCATCTTTTTATGCTTTTTCCAGCGTAGCAAAGTTGAGCCAACATCTTTTACAAATTCCTTATTCAGACTGAGGTATACCAGCTAAAATATACTTACCAGTACAGGTTGGGCTTGTCGAGCCAGTATGTGTTAAGCAGATGAAAATTGTTTTTCTCAGTTGGATAGGCAATGTTGATACCAAGAAAAATGTTTGGAGTTGCTGTTCAAGTGAACTTTTCCTGCACTCCCTACTCTCTTCTGGCAAGCTGTGCTGTACTGCCTCGAATCTCTGTCACCCAAACCAGCTTGCCGTTTGTGGATCTGATGCAATTAGATAGGGGTGCGTTCAGCTCAAGACAAAGGGGTGTTTAGTGCTGTACTGTCCTCAAGTGCTCTTATTTTCTATCCCTCTAGAACAAGCAGTGGGAAAAGTTCGGTCATTAATGCGATGCTGTGGGATAAGGTTCTTCCTAGTGGGATTGGCCATACAACTAACTGCTTTCTCAGTGTGGAAGGGACAGATGGAGATAAGGCTTATCTTATGACAGAAGGATCAGATGAAAAGAAGAGTGTCAAGGTATGTTTTCTGAATGATTAATGCTGCTTTTCAAAGTAACTGTTTCTCAAAAGATCTGTCTTTTAACAATGATTTCAGGTCTAACAGGTGTAAAGCTAACTCATTCTGCATTTAAGCTCTTATTTAGGAGAGAATAACTAAGGAACTAAAATGGTCTACTTCAGTTTTTCTTAGATATTTCAGAGAAACAGCTAATGTATGAGTCTCACTGTAGCATAGCATGTGTTAAGTGACTTATTTTTATAGGACTGAGAGTAAGTTCTGTTACTTTTTAAGGATTTGGACTGTGCATCTAATTTGGTCGTATGGTGCTTAGCTTATTTAACTGCTTACGTTGGTATGTTAGACCTCTGAGGTAAATTCATGATGACATTTACTATTGTGCATTCTAGCCCTGTAGAGAATGGCACTTTGTGGCCCCTGAATTCCTGTCTTGAGTTTCAAGGCACAGCTTGTTCTTTAGATGCTGCTGAATCTAAGAGCTTAAAAAACCAATTAAAAATTGCAAATTTCACCAGAAGAAATTATGAACTCCGTTATCGTGTTCAAGATACATCCTGTCCAAGTTTGCTTAAGAAACAAATTGAACTGGTTTACAGACTTGTTTGTGATGCATATTCATGTTTGTCTTCTCTTTATGCTCTTTGTAGACAGTCAACCAGCTTGCACATGCACTTCACATGGATAAAGATTTGAAAGCTGGATGCCTTGTCCATGTCTTTTGGCCCAAGTCAAAATGTGCCCTGCTGAGAGACGATTTGGTTTTAGTGGACAGGTATGTTTTCTGTTTTAGTAAATGTTTTCTATAGTTGGCCCCTATAATATTTAGAAAAGTCTGGTTTACTGATTGATTCTGTTTTGATTGTTAGGTTGCAAATTGAAGGCTTTTTTTTTTTCCTGAGAGCACAGAGTTCCTTCTTTTGTATATACTGCTGCCTGTCAGCATCCCATTGATTTTGGCCTTGGAACAGTTGGAACAGACAAGTGTCTTGTGATTGGGCTGAATAAGGGACTAGCTTTTGGCTGAGGATACTTCTACCTTTAAAACAAACAGGGTGGAAGTGAATAGGGTTGTATTCTGATAAGTTGTAGTGCTTTTTGTGACATCTGTAATCTCACACCTTTGAAATCACTGGGAGCTTGTCATTGTTTCCTTGGGTCCTGTGTTGGTCACAAAGCCAGCCTGGCTGGCATGGGGAGCTGCCTGGTTTGATGCACTGCTGTGCTCCTCAGCTTGTGCAGTTGTGCTGTCTCCTTGGGTACGTGTGCGTAGCACAAAGATGCTGGTGCCCATAAGGGATCCTTGCATTGGTCTGCACAGTCTTGGTTACTAGAGGTGAAATGTAAAGGGAAAAGCAAACAGCCTGGATTCTGAGAGAACAAGTACTTCAAAGGAGAAAATAATCTTTTTACTGTTAAGTAGAGAAAACTTGAACCAGCAATAACTGATGTGTTGAAAACATGACCTAATGCTCATATTCCACTTATTTTTTTGAAAAACCTGGCAGCACCATAGTTTTCACTGCATTTTAGTGTCTTGTTAAGTCTCTGCACAGCTTGCATAACATATCACTTTAAAGTAGACCTTTATTAATGGAAAAAATATTTTATGAACTGTCCTTTTTGATTAAAGTCTAAAACATGAGCTACAGGTGGGGGACCATTCTGTGAGCCTGCCTGTATTTCTGACAGACTGCCTGTCACTTTTCTTGGCAATTACTCTATATATACTTACCATTAGAAATTGCATTTTTGAGTGAGCAGATGGTCCAATGAGCAAGTGACTGATAAATGCTAAATGGTAACTGGCTTTTGCTATGTTTGCCTTAAGCTCGAGGTAGACATCAGCCTAAAGATATCTTTGCATCTTCTTCCAACATCCTTGTTCAATCCCACTCTATTTTTATCAGTTTATAAATATCAAGTACTCTTTGGCTGTGTAAATACGAGTTTGTGCTTTTTATCCCCAACAGCCCTGGCACAGATGTCACTACGGAACTGGACAGCTGGATTGATAAATTCTGTTTAGATGCTGACGTGTTTGTCTTGGTGGCCAATTCTGAATCAACTCTCATGAACACGGTATGATGCGCAATGGTTTTACATTAACAGCTTCATTTAAATATTTAGCAGTTCCACAACTGAAGTAACTTCTCTTAGACCTTCACTGAAGCTCCCATGAATCATTGCACTTAGATCTTGTGAATAGGATTTGGGAGTAGGAGGCAAGAAGTAATGTCTATCCCTCACTAGGGAAAGGAGAACCCAGTTTCTTGCCAGCTTTGTTTACTCGTGACTTGAGTGTCCCATTTGTCCTTTCTAACTCAGTTTCTTTTTTGGTAGATGGATGATGCAGTGCTTATCTTGATTTACAGTTTGTTGATATTTGTCAGCTGAAGACACTTGTATTATCAGAGAAATAAATTACAGAGTATCCTATCCAGAAGTTCAGTAAAATGCACAAAAGTAGGTGAAGGAAGTTGGCCTTTAACAAGGCCAAGTGCCGGGTCCTGCACTCTGGTCATGACAACCCCCAGCAACGCTACAGGCCTGGGGAAGTGTGTCTGGAGAGCTGCCTGGTGGAAAAGGACCTGGGGGTGCTGGTGGACAGCCAGCTGAACATGAGCCAGCAGTGTGCCCAGGTGGCCAAGAAGGCCACCAGCATCCTGGCCTGTATCAGAAATGGTGTGACCAGCAGGAGTAGGGAGGCGATTGTGCCCCTGTACTTGGCACTTGTGAGACCGCACCTAGAGCACTGGGTCCAGTTTTGGGTGTCACAGTATGAGAAGGACATTGAGGGGCTGGAGCAGGTGCAGAGAAGGGCAATGAGGCTGGTGAGAAGTCTGGAGAATGTCTTATGAGGAGAGCCTGAGGGAGCTGGGATTGTTTAGGTTGGAGAAGAGGAGGCTTAGAGGAGACCTCATTGCTCTCTACGACTACCTAAAAGGAGGTTGTAGTGAGGCTGGTCTTGGTCTCTTCTTCAAGTAACTAATGACGGGACAAGAGGTGATGGCCTCAGGTTGTGCCAGGGGAGGTTTAGATTGGAAGAAGTTCTTTACTGAGAGAGTGGTCAGGTACTGGAACAGGCTGCCCAGGGAGGTGGTGGAGTCACCATCCCTGGAGGTGTTTAAAAAACGAGTAAGATGTGGCCCTTTGGGACATGGTCTGGGGGTCAGGGAGATGTTGGGATGAAGGTTGGACTTGATGATCCTGGAGGTCTTTTCCAACCTAAATTATTCTATGATTCTATGAATTTCTGTCTTGTTCCTCATGTTCTTATCTTAGAAGAGTCCCCTTGATATACCTTCTGTTGAGGACAAGTGCTGCAGGTTCCCCTCATTGGGACTGTGTTTCTTCTGAAGAAGATGCTTGGAACATGAATGTTTATGGCTAGCAACGTGAAGAGCTGAAGGTGTTTTAACACCTTGATTCTAGAAAGCCTTGTCTTGATATCTTGCAGCCTAAATATTGTGTGAGTTGTAGGAGAGAGCATGCGAGGTGGCCAAACGAGCTGTTGTGATACTCAAAATAGAGGACCAGAGATTTGCCTTAATTGTCTAGAGATCTCCAGTTTTGACTAAGTATTGTGAATGCAGACAATATCAATGTAAGGTTTCTAAGTTATTGGAGGTGTGACTGCCAGAAAGTAGTACAATGCTGCAGAGAAAGATCTTGAAGACTTTTATTGCCTGCTGTAAACAAATAATACACTCTGATTGTTCTGAGCATCGTTCTGGCATGCAGTGTCTGAACTTCCTAATTATTGAGGCAATTTTTAATACAACAAAGAACTGAATGTACAAAGACAGTATTTCCTGGCAGCCTAGAAAATTAGAATAGTTTGGTAGAAATCTGAGAACATTAAATGAATTTAAAAGCATTAAATTCCATCTTCTGAATCCACAAAGTCTCAAACACAAAAGAGATGTGATTTAAAAGGGGAAAAAAGAAAATTCTGACAGCATCTAAGGCAAAGAGAGGATTTAGCACAACTATGGGCTTATCTTCTCCTTTATCTCACGAAGGACACTTCTTGGCTTTTAGAATGGAGGGAATCTAGAAGTTGTTTACATGGTTGGACTAGATGATCTCCAGAGGTCCTTTCCAGCCCCTGCCATTCTGTGATTCTGTGGCATTATGTGCATACAGTAGTTGGCTTCTTGGATTTTTTTCATTTAAAAAAAAGGGAAGAAGAAAAAAAGGTTTGATTTCAGTGAACATCTCATTACTCTATAGAAACACAAAAATAATAGGGACCTGTGTGCTAGATTCCAGTTTGGTGTAATGAAGAAACAGAGAAAGGCCAAATTTGATTTGATCTCTTTATTGGCTCAGGAAAATGAGCCATTTAAAATAATCTGAGTGAGATAAATATGCAGGAAAGACAAAGAGCTGTATGTGTACTGGAAGGTTCTGTTAGTTTTATATTGTCTGATCCTAGACCACACAGTCATGGAAGTGCTGCTCTGCTTTTTAATGTGATTTTGGCCAGTCTTTGTTCCTTGTTGGGCATGGCTGAAAGCTGCTAAATAGATATAGGTTAGTCTTGCCATTTGTTTCAGGTATTAAAGTCTTGCTGAGGTGTTTTGGTTGCACTGCCTAAAAATCCTCACCTAATGTTTACAAGGTGCTCAGTATTAAAATCTGGAAATTGCCAGTGTCCAAGGTATATACTGGAAGGGAAGTAGATGTTACTTGTGGTTGAGGCTTTGGCTCAGGAAACAGCTCTCTTACTCTTTGTCCTTAATTTTTTCAGCATGGTAGATAGAAATGAAGTTGTCTTTAACAGTTATGTAACTGCACTAGAGCATGAAGGGACCTCTAGAGGTCATCTGGTCCAACCTCCCTACACAAGCAGGGACATCTCTACCTAGGTCAGGCTGCTCAAAGCCCCATCAAGCCTGACCTTGAATGACTCCAGAGATGGGGCCTCCACTACCTCTCTGGGCAGCCCATTCCACTGATCTATTACCCTCATATTAAAGAACTTTTTTCTAATATCCAGCCTAAATCTATCCTTTGCTAGCTTAAATCCGTTACTCTTGGTCCTATCATTACAAACCCTTTTGAATAGACCTTCCCCCACCTTTACGTAGGCCCCCTTCAGATACTGGAAGGTCACAATAAGGTCCCCCCGGAGCCTTCTCTTCTCCAGGCTGAACAGCCCCAACTCTCTCAGCCTGTCTTCATATGAGAGATGCTCCATTCCCCTGAGCATTTTGGTGGCCCTCCTCTGGACACGCTCCAATATGTCCACAACCTTCTTGTGCTGGGGGCTCCAGAACTGGACACAGTGCTCCAGGTGAGATCTCACCAGGGCAGAGCAGAGGGGCAGAATCACCTCTCTCGATCTGATGGCCACAGTTCTTTTGATGCAGCCCAGGCTGTGATTGGCCTTCTGGGCTGTGATTGCACATTGGTGGCTCATGTCCAGTTTTTCGTCCTCCAGCACCCCCAAGTCCCTTTCCCCAGGACTGCTCTCCAGTATCTCCTCTCCCAGCCTAGACTGCTAGTGCTGGTTACCCCAGCCCAGGTGCAGGACCCTGCACTTGTCCTTGTTGAACCTCATAAGGTTCATCTGGGACCACCTCTCCAGCCTATCCATGCGTGACTCTCATTTGGATGTCTGGGGAGTTTTCTGTTTGTGCTTTAATTCTTAGGAAAAACATTTCTTCCATAAAGTGAACGAACGACTTTCCAAGCCAAACATCTTCATCTTGAATAATCGATGGGATGCCTCCGCCTCAGAACCGGAATATATGGAAGATGTGAGTGACTTGATGGCCCTTATTTGGGTTGATTTTTTAAAAAAATACATATATGTGTAAAGAAAGGGTCTCCATCTGGATAGGCAATACAGTTATTGAATATGAAAACACCAGCGTTGTCTTATTCCTTCAGATTAAAAGGTGACCTGTCATTGAAACTGCAATATATGCAGACAGGTAATACAATAGGAAGCTTGTTTAGAGCCTTCATCCTCCACAGTTAAGCTTATTTTAAACCTTCTTTGTATTACCTTTTATTTTTGCAATGGTAATGCAGCCCAAGGGTGCAGATTACACATGTCTACATGCATAGAATAGCTGGAAAAGTACAGTGTGAGATGGTAACAGTTTGGTGCGCTCTGCAGAGCTGCTCCACAGCAGCTAGCTTACAGATGGGGCTTTTAAACATCTAAACCATTTAACCATTTTAAAGGAATGGTTAAAAGCAGCTGCTGCATCAGTAGGATTAGATGGCATCTGCTGTTGAAAGGGGTTGTCCAGCATCTGTTTCTGACTCTGATTTTCTGATTGATGACAGCTCAGTGTTTGCATTTTTCTGATGAGGTTTTTCCCTTTCCCTCAGGTGCGTAGGCAGCACATGGAGCGCTGCCTGACTTTTCTAGTTGATGAGCTCAAAGTTATTGATCCCATAGAAGCGAGGAATCGCATCTTTTTTGTTTCAGCAAAAGAAGTTCTGAGTGCCAGGAGGCAGAAGGCCCAAGGAATGCCAGAGGGTGGTGTGTAGGAACTCTTGCTTTTCCTCAAATACAGAAAAATATCATAAAACTTGATAAAAAAACCTATTTAAGATAGTCACTGCTGTGAGGTATTTCTCTCTCCCTTATGTTCTATTGTGTTTCACAGGTGGAGCACTTGCTGAAGGATTTCAAACAAGATTGCAGGAATTTCAACATTTTGAGCAGATATTTGAGGTATTTATGATGAGGTGTTTAGGCTGCCTGTTTTTTAATGCGAAGGTAGTTTTTGCTTAGCTTAATTTTACTGAACATTACCTATGTTAATGAGTGGAGTGTGAGGTATTCAAACCATGTTACAGCTTTGCCATATCTGTGGGCTCTGTTCATCACCTTGAGTAGCAGGTAGTTGTTGGAAAAAGAACTATTGTTCAGTGAGGGAAAGGACCAAGTGTAGACTCTTAACTCATGTTTTGAGACCTCAATATGAATGTAGTCTTTCTAAGAAGAGACAATAGTCTTAGAAAGGAATATATCACTTAGAACCATGAGCTGTTGGAATGTTTGCTCTACAGGAAGCCTTATTTTGTTCTGATTTTTTGTAGCCTTGTAATAGTTAGTGTAATTTAGGACACCAATAGTGACAAATTCTGTTTCACCAATATAAATCTAAATACTTACTTGCATTTTTAAAGCCAGAGTTTTGAAATTATCACCATTATCTATTCCTTAACTCTAATACTCTGAACACTAACTATATTTTTGCATCCTTGTTGCTGTACATAACCTGTCCTTCACCCTCAGCTTACTTCTATTCATAGTTGGAATTTACAGCTTCTTCAGAAATTGAACTCGTTAGTTGAGTAATTTCTTTGTGATAAGATCTACTTGTTTTGCTGAATTTGATAACTGTAATTAAAGCCATTCTGGGATATCTTAAGGATGCATTTTGGATATGCCTTGATGGCTTTGTGTGGTATGTATCAGCGTATTTCATGCAACGTGAGCCTGAACAATATGACTGTAGTATGTATACAGCAAATGCACAAGTCTGCCCTTGGAGTGCTCAACCAGCAGTTCCTTGTTTGGTATGTTTTAAAAAAATCAAACTGCCTCTGAAAAGTATTTCTTCTCTCTTTACAACAAGCCTATTTGACCTTAGCAAAACCACCTTGTGTGAAGATGTGTGTATATCAAAAAGGTGTTAAAATAACAGCTTGATTCAGTCTTGAAAAGACAAGAAAATGTCAGACTAAAGTTTAAATTTCATCCTTATCCACACTGTTATGATAGATGACTGAGTTATTGATTGGTTCAAGATACTGGCAGTGTCACTAGTTATAGCCAAACGTGTTTCTGTTTGTAGTTTTTGTTCTTAGAATTATAGTAGGAAACTTTCAGTCAGTAGGAAAAAAGTGGAAATTGTTTCTAAATCAATTATTGTTCTTTAACTTATTTTGCCATGTGCTGTACCCAAAGCTTTTTTGATAAGAGTCTCTTACAGTTACAATTAAGCACTCAGCACTTAAGGTATTTCAATATTAAGATGGTTGTGTGACTTATTAAACGATGTGCTGCTCTAAGTGCTCAGCACATCTGTAAATCAGATGTCACCATCTTGAGTTGGCCAGCAAAATGAGAAGCATCTATCATAAGGTCAGAACTATGACAAGTTTCTTTGGCAGAGGAAGGAACAAAAAGCAATTATGTGAAAGCATGGAATGGCCTTAAAATAACTTTTTTCTTCTTTCACATTATCTGTTTCATTTCTTTCACACCTTCCAACTCCAGGAGTGCAGGTGGATTCTGTGGTGTTTTTCCCTGCTCCCCCATGCTTCATCCTGAAATCATAATGAACAGCTTTGAATAGGGGTGTGATCACACCACTTGAAGAGCATGAGAACATGTGCTAAATTAAGATTGCAAAAGCGGTTCAAATTGAGTGTCTGATCTTGCAGCCTCTTTCACATTCAGGTTTTGTGGGCAATTCCCTAAATTATAATGGCATTTTACTTCCTTTTAAATCAAGGCTGATACTTAAATGGTTCACTAAAGATTTCAGACCTAATACACAAATAAAAAATATCTGACATAAGCGTACTATCATCACCAGTTACTTTATGACCAGCATTCCTGATTTTAGCATTGGTTCCGTGATGGGAAAGCCTGTTCATCGCAGGACTGTATGAGCTCAGTATAGCTAGAATCTTAAAAAAATCTAGAAACAGCCCATCAGTGCTAGTTTGTTGTGATATGGGAAAAATTTGGACCATTTTTGAAAGGTTTGTAACTACATTTATGTAGACTTTTGTGCGAAGGCAAAAGGCATTCCAAAAATAGATAATGTTTTTCTGCAAAGCACAGGGTGGTTAAAGTTGCTACAAGAAAAACTGGTCCAGGCATTACTAGAAATGCTTGTAAGCAGAAGTGAGATTAAGGTTTAGAGATTCGTGTAGTAGCTTCCAAAAGTGCTGTTACTCTGTATGTCAGCTGTGTTACATCAAGGAAGTAAAAGAGAGGCAGTCTGAAAGGAAAGGGTTGAATTAGTGGATCAATTCTGAATTTTTATCCTGTGGAATAAGAGAAAGCAGTAGGTGTATCTCACTTTGAGATCTTACAGTGAGGTACACAGAGATGCCGTCTCAAAGCAGCAAAGAAGGGCATGTCCAGTGCACTATGTGCACTTGTCCTGAGTGAGCATTCTACATAAACCCCAAACTCACCATGCTGCAGGTTGTAGTGTTTGCCAAGTTTCTTTACCAACTGGTACGAGAAGTGCTGTGGGGAGGAGTGGAGGGGGGAGACAGGGTGGAGTAGTCCTTGTGGCTGTAAATCGGGGTGAAGAAGAGAGCCTGAGTTGGTTTGCTGCTGCAGAGCCCTTCCCTAGCACTGCATGGGAATGGCATAAACTGCACTTTAAGACTGTTGCTACCCTGGAAGTGGGCTGAAATGTACCTTTTCTTTTTGTTTTTATGAATACTTGCTTACAGACTAACAGCAAACTGCTGCTGTCCCCTTCTTACCTTTCCCAGTCATTCAACTAACCTTTGTGTTTTTCCTAGTGCTTTAACTTGGATTTTGATTGTATTGTGAGTGACTGTTGTCCTTTTATCTACTACATACTAACGTTGGGAAGACTCTTTCCTCTGTGTCTAGTCTAGCTCTTACAATGTGCTGATATTTATGAAACTCTGGCCTTTCATTGCTGATTTCTAGATCTGCTTCGTTGAGGAACAGGGAATATATTTTACCCATTTTGTTTTCTTTTGTTTTGATCTATTACTTTTAGATAGCTGAAATTTGTTAGGACAGCAAATGCCAGTCTTCCAAAAGCAACCTAAACCTGTGGTTAGGTTTAGCACCTTTTGTACTGTGAAAGGTGCATCCATAAGTTGAGAACCATTTAAAACCCTCACGAATTGAAAGCTATTTAAAACCCACACAGATCTGCTATAAGGAAACTAGCTACTTGTTTTCTCCCCCTCAAACACAAAAAATGTTGCTGCTTTGTGATGACTTAGTGCAGGTTGAATTCTGACAGCATTTAGTTGGCTGCATAACTCAGAATGGGCAGTTGCTTGAAAAAAAGTTAAAGTTTTAATTTATGGCTTATCACAACTGATTGGCTTTTACCCAAACTGAATGTTTGTACATCTCTTCAGTCAGTGTCCTGTACTTTCTGAATCTGGGTGATATTCTGCAGACTGATTAGAAATTCTCTCTCTAGAGCATTCTTTACTCATTCATTTAACACTTCAATATTCTGCAAATAAGAGAATATTTTAAGGACTGGTTTTTTATCCTGTGAGATAATCCTTGTTTCTTACTCCTAATTGTACATTTTGTTCCTGGAGCATCAGTATTGATGTGAGCACATCAAATTTTATTGACAGAACTGCTTCTTGAAACCAAAAATATATATTGCCAGAAAACCCAAGCCAGGCAGTATTGCCTGTGCTCACATTAGACGTTTATAATTCTGAAGATAGTTTGGAAATTTTTTCTGAAGAGCCAGGTTTATCTTACGTATTCATCTGAGTTTTCTTTTTTCTTCACACTATTATTTTAAAAGAATAAAAACCTGCACACATTACTGTGAGTGAACATGAAGGTACAGATTTGCTGCTTTAGACTCGTTTGACATTTCAGTTCTGTTGTCTTTTATTTTCTCTATACTTTTTCACTTTTTATTTCCCATTGGTTTAAGTTCATGATAAAATTAGCAGCATGTGCTTTCTGACAGTGAAATTCCTGACTGTGTTGAAATGGAATTGCAGTAATGTGTTGTGGCTTGGGCCCCTCACAGGAGTGTATCTCGCAGTCAGCCGTGAAAACCAAGTTTGAGCAGCACACTATCAGAGCTAAACAGATAATAGATACTGTGAAAGACATTATGGACGCCATAAACATAGCAGCAGCAGAGAAAAGGTAGGTTGGTTGGAGGGCTGGTTGGCATGGGTTTATCCAGATCCTCTGAGGACCTGTTTCTGTGCTGGTGATTTGCTTGGGCCGTTATGGACTTTAAAATTCACTTTTCTTGCTTGGTAAGAAATAGAGAATTTCTCAGGTGTGTCAGTCATACTACTATTTATTTGCACCACTCAGTCTTGTCCTTGTCTGTGACTTCTGTGTAGGGGTCTTGGTTTACTTTGTTACTCTTTGTTACTGACAGTTACAAAGGCAGCCTGTGGGGTTTCAAATTTATTTTTTTTCCAAAATAATTGAAATTTTAAGTTTTTCTGGCTGTATCCAGCATTTCAGAGGTGATGTTTGGGCCTGCTTCACTCAAGTGTTTTGCTAACAGTAACACTGAGAAAATAAATGGGAGGATGTAGACACTTTAATTTGCAAATGATTGGAATATTGTAAGGTATGAGAAGAGCCCAAGCTAACAGGCTTGGCCTCTGGCCCTTTCTAGAGTGTACCCTTAAATATCTTTATTCTCTCTTTGCTCATGTAATCCTTTTTTAGGATTTAGTGCTAATGATAGCAGCTCATCTACTCTGTCTGATAGGCTCATATATTCTTTGAGGTTTGCATATGTATATTCTTTCCCTCACTTCTGTTGCAGCCTCTTGTCTCTCTTGCCCACGGTGAACTTGCTGTCATGTTTAATCCTTTCCGTCTGTCTCCTTTCCCTGGCTGTTAATAGTGTGTCTTTATGTTTCAACAGACTCTAGTGTGCCTGTCAAGCACACTCATTTTCCTGAATATATCAGCTTTTACAGACTGCTTGTTTACATACTAACTTGTTTTGTGTTGTCAGATCCTGTGAAAACATGCTGTGGAATGTTTGAAAACATTCTGATATTCCACTTCTTTCTGTCAGTTGACCTGCCAGAACCTGTAGTGACCCCTCTTAATCCAAATTGCTGTTTGGTGTTTCTGCTGGCCCTTCAAGACACAACTGCTTTGGATTTTAAGTAATTTTTAAATAAATGACAGGTCGAGGACTTCTGAAGAGAGTTGTTTCTGACTAGATTGGTTTCTGCCACCTACCCTTTGCTTTGCAGAGGTGTCAGACCCACGTCACTGTTAAGGGATAGTTGAGTGGTGCTGGTGAGCAGCAGTAGAACAGTTGGTTCACATTTGTGTTTTAATTATTTAATCAGGATACGCCTATTAAAGGCCCATGTTTTGGATGTAACAGGCGTAGCAATTCCAAATGCTGTTTTTGTAAACCTATCAAAACCAGTAATCTGAATTATGTTCAATCAGTGGGACCTTTAAATTCACCCGTGGATTCCATACGTGTATCACAGTCACCTTGAAGCAGCAACCTGGGTTTGTTCAGCCACAGTCACCTTGGATTCTTCTTGGCTGCTCAGTAAACCATCATCAGCTGGGTGGTCCGTGCCTGGTTGTGGGGCTTGTTTCATTACTGGAAGAATACCTGCTGGTGATGGTGATTTCCTTTCTGCTGCGCTAGAGTCCTCTCAATGGAGCAGCGAGAAGATCGGAGGGATAGATTGGACTTTGTTCGAAATCAGCTCAACATTCTGACAGAAGATACTAAAGAAAAAATCAAACGTGTTACTGAGGAAGTGGAAGATAAAGTAAGTAATGGCAGTGTGAAAAATCTTCCTGATTCAGGCTGTACGGCAGCTCCTTTAGGTGCCCACCCGTCCTTTGGAGTGTGTTTGAAATGTCTGGGATGTTCCTTTTCCCAACAACCCAAAAAAGCCCCTCCAACGGGCAGTCCTTCCTCACTCTCAGGTGGTTACGGTTACAATAAATGATTCAATGCAGTGTCTGTTTTCATTGTGGCTGGAAAAGGCAGGAGAAACATTTCATATATTTACCACATTCTTCCAGGTCTCCTCTGCCATGACCGATGAGATTTGCCGACTTTCAGTTTTAGTTGATGAATTTTATTCAGATTTTCACCCTTCTCCTCAAGTATTGAAGCTCTATAAGGCAGTAAGTTCTCTTGGGCGGTTTGAAGCCAGGCTCTTTGTCTTTCCTTTAATTTCTATTTCTGTATTTTCAGAATTTGTGAGCATTTTATGTGGCACTTTAAGAACTGCAGTATTTTTGCTTTCTGACATAGGCATATCTCTATCTACCTAAAGCTGGAAAAGGTTGAAAATATTTGCTGCTTTGTTTTTAGAAATAAATTAATTTTTGTTTCAACTGTCTTCTTACTAGAGTGGGTACTGAAACTGAGATCCTGGATTGCAGTCTTCACCCCTAGTAAATAAAGACCTTACGTAAACAATTTTCACTACTTCGAAAATGAAACAGATCTGAAAATCAAATGAGTTAGCAAGTACCCAGCACTTTATGGGTTTTAAATATCTTTTTAAGAAAAAAAGTCAGTTTTTATTAAATGTCTATAAATTCTTCCTCAAGCTTAGTATTTTAAAGGACCATGCACCTGTAGTGTTTGCCTCTTACGCTCATCCTTTGGTGCCAATGGCTGAGTGCTGTGACTCCCACCCGATTCAGCCTTGGTCAGCCAGGAGCGCTGTGTTTTCAGGACAGGCTGTGCTGTCCTGGCTCTGCCCAGCACCCACACCAGACCTCCTGGTTTATCTTTGTGCAGAGCAGTGAAATTGGCTCCCACAAAGGGCGATAGTAAAGCCCTTGCAGGGCGATGCGATAGCAGTATGTATTTCAGTGTCATGATTTATTAAAAATACAGACTCTTCCATATGCCTTTTAATAATTGCACTCCTAGAGAAATCTTCCCTTTGTCACTAATGAGGTTTTCAGTCAGTGTGCAATTCCAAAACATGGTATTTCCATGGTAACATTCTCTTCTTCCCGCTGTAAATAAAAATGCTTCATGTTTAACGTATCTCTCTGCTCTGTCTAATGTCATTGATTAGCTAAATATAAATTGATGAGCATTTATTCTTTATAAAACTTAAGGAGCTGAACAAACACATAGAAGATGGTTTGGGAAAGAACCTGGCCGATCGTTGCACCAGTGAGGTCAACCAGTCGATGAATCAGTCGCAGCAGGAGATGATTGGTAAGATGAGGAAGGAGGAATGTGAAGACTTTTAGAGGAAGACAATTTAAGAAAACTTGCTTTTAAAGGAATTTTCTTTCTGATCGTGATTAAACCTTAACACTATAAAATGATAAAGGAAAAGCCATCCTAGATCAAGACTTGAGTGTCCACTCATCTCAGTAGCCTGTCTCTGGTACTAGCCAGTAACAGATGCCTGGGGAGGAGAATAGTGAACCAGGTTAAATATGGTGATCCATCCCAGTTTAGGGACTTCTGAGCCAAGATCCTGAATCTGGGTTAAGGACTTAAGCAAGTAGTAATTGACCTGTCCCCTGGGAACTTGTCTAATCCTTCTGTAAACCCATTTAAACCTTTGGCTTCCACAACAGATACACGAAATACACTAATTGTTAGAAAATATTTATGCAGTATAATCCTCCTAGGTCCCTCCAGATTCTGAGTGCAAAACAAGATGGTTCCATGAAGTATTTGTGTGCTCCATTTGTAATCTTTTTTAATAAGTAGTAACTTTATACATGTCCATACTTTGTGCATAATCCATACCTCTCTTCTGATCTTTTTCTGGTAAAAGATTCAGAGCAAGATTGTGGAATTATGTGAAGCCTTCGGTCATCTCAGGCAATAAAGTTGCCTTTTCCGTATGACACCACAGAGCTGCTGGATAAACCAACTTTTTCTTAGTCCATCCTTATCTTTTGACCATTGATAGAGATCTTTCACTTAATTTGGCCATTTTTTCCAGCAGTGCTTTCTGTATGAGTTCATTCTGCGTGAATGTTTTCCTTTATCAGATCAATATATTGTCTGGTCTGCTGTGAGGAATACTGCTAAAATGCCCACTGAGTTTACAAAAAAATAAATCGTTCAATTTAGATTCGTGTAGATCAAAAAGCAGCTCAGCAGTACAAGGATGCTATTGTGAATAGGCTATAAAGCTTTTAGTGTTAACTCATCTTTACTGTTCTCTTTTATTTCTAGAAAATCTGAAACCATTGTTGCCTTCAGATGTTCAGAATCAGCTCCACTTGCTAATTCCATGCAGGAGGTTTGACCTTAGCTATGATCTAAACTGTCACAGTCTGTGTGCAGATTTTCAAGAGGATATCATGTTCCACTTTTCCTTGGGCTGGACTTCACTTGTGAACCGTTTCTTGGGTCTTAAACAAGCTCAGAAAGTACTGTTGGGACTAGCAGATCCAAACGTACAAGTGAGTGCCTCAGATCAGGCTGACATTAAGTGACTTGTTTTACCTTGATGAGAATCTGTTGATTTTTACTGTATTTGCCTCTAGTGTTTACATGCTCCCTGCTACTTTCCCCTAGTCCCTTTGTGTGAAGTTTTTTTGGTCAGGGTTGTTTTTATTGGATTATATTCAGGGCTGGAATGGAACAAAAAACCTTTTCTAAACTTTCTGCAACTGTTACCTGGGTTTTGTTTTTCTTTGTATTAAATCCTTTGGGTGACGTTTTCATTTGTAGCTTTGGATCCTTACGGCAGAGCCGGTCCTACATAGAGCCCTTATTCTAACCCAGTCCCCTGCTGGGCAACTGTCAAAACCTCCACCGCTCATCAGGAGCGTTGTTCAGATTTCTGTGCTGAAGAGTTTCCTTTATGTAAATCAAACCCTGAATATATGAAAATAAAATAAACCCAGTCTGCTCTGTAGTTCTGTGATGCCTTTTACTCAGGCTGCCCTGTTCCACTCTTCTAGATCCCTCGGCCTTTAGCTGCCACCCCGTCTGCCACCAGCTTTCCTGCCATAACCCCCGAGAACGTGTCACACGATGATTTTATGGTTCCTTTGGTAATGAGTTTAGCCTCGCTGACGTCACGGACCTCTATGAGCATCATCGTTGTTGGTGGAGTGGCAAGTAGCACTAGCAACTTTCCCTAACTATTACAGAAGTCATGGCAAAGATTAAGCTGATCTTTCCTATTTGAGGTGCAACATGAAGCATGGATTTACTAACACTGGGCAGATGAGCATGTGTATTATACTGGATATCTGCAGTCAATTTGTAGCAAGAAAATTTAGTCTAATTACTCTGGGCGTAGCTGGACATATTCTCTATGTCTGTGTTTGGTTTCTGAATTAAAGGGTGATTTGATGGTGCCTCACTCAGTAGGAGCTTTGCTTTCTCTTTCCTTCATGAGGAAGCAGCGAGGCTTCTGTGACCTGTATGTTCTCCGTGCCACTGGGGTACCAGCTCATTTGAGTATAGCTGTATTGCCCTGCAGTAATAATATGGAAAGAATATGTTTTCTTAAATTAATCTGGTGAAAGTGCCATGAAGATGCTTTAAAAAAAATTGGGTGGAATTAGTTTGTATTCTGTAGTGGCAGGTTACTTAAACTAATGAAGAATCCTCCTTTTCAGATTTGGAGAACAGTGGGCTGGAAACTCATCTCGGTCTCCTTGAGCATGTATGGGCTGTTGTACCTTTATGAGAGACTAACCTGGACCACGAAAGCAAAAGAGAGAGCCTTTAAACAGCAGTTTGTCAACTACGCTACTGAAAAGCTGCAGATGATCGTCAATCTTACAAGTGCTAATTGCAGCCATCAGGTGCAACAGTAAGTGTCACACTGGTGTTTTCCATGCTGAGACAGGAAAAAAAGTGTCACCATGATACAGTGCTGTCCTGGGAGTGCGAACTGGCTGTCTATGGTGTGGGAAGGCAGCTTTAGTGTCCTTTGGCATTTGTTGTGAGGGGAGTTTCAAAAGTCAACACATACTTCTGGGTATGTCTGTGCAAGAGTTAGTTGTAACGTGCAGACTTTGTCCAGCACTTTACTATGAAGATGTGGGAATTAGCTCAGTTCTAGTGGAAGCTGAATGGATCTGCTTTTAGAGGAGCGTTGAATCAGCCCTTGAATCACTTTGATGGTGGTGAGCATTTGTTCTCAAGAGTAGGCACAGGCAAGTTCTAAGCAGCCAGTCCTGGTTCTTCTGCACTGCAGAAGAGGAACTTAAGAACCTTTCATAGAACCATAGAGTCATTTAGGTTGGAAAAGACCTTTAAGATCATCATGTCCAACCATTAACCTAACTCCATCAAGTCCACTGCCAAACCACAACCCTTGGCACTACAGCTACACGATTTTTATATCTCTCCAGGGATGTGATTCCACCACCTCCCTGGTGTGGTGGGTTTACCTTGGCTGGGTGCCAGGTGTCCACCAAGCCCTTCTATCACTCCCCCACCCACCTCTTGTCATCAGAGCAAGCAGGGAGAGAATAATATGGGGAAAAACCCATGGGTCACGATAAAAGCAGTTTTAATAACAGCAGAAAACGACAAAAAGCAAGGCCGTGTGCTCAAAGCAAAGCAAACAGAGCTGTTACTCTCTGCTTCCCACCCGCAGGCAGTGCCGGGCCTGTCCTGGGGGGCAGGGCTCCAGAACGTGGGTGCTCGGAGGACAAGCGTCTTCCCAACGAATGTTCCCCCATCCTCCTTCTGCCCTCTCCCTTTATAGTTGAGCTGATGTCATATGGTAGGGAATATCCTATTGGTCAGTTTGGGTCTGCTGTCTGGGTTGTATCCCCTCCCAGATCTTGTCCCCTTCTGTGTTGTCCCCCCTGCCCATCCCACGGGGGGGAATGTTGAAAAGGGCCTTGGTGCCATGTGAGCACTGCTGGTCACAGCACGGGTGTGTTATCAACACCCTCTAACTCCCAGTACTGCACCATGAGGGCTGCTATGGTGAAAGTCAGCTCAGCCAGACCCACTACACCTGGACAGCCTGGGCTTAGGGCTTGACAACCCTTTCAGCGAGGAATTTTTCCTAATATCCAATCTCAACTTACTTACCCTGGTGCAACTTGAGGCCGTTTCCTCTCATCCTATCGCTAGTTACTTGAGAGAAAAAAACAACCCCCGCCTCTCTACAGCCTCCCTTCAGATAGTTGTAGAGAGTGAGGTCTCCCTTGAGCCTCCTTTTCTTCAAACTAAAGAGCCCCAGTTCTTTCAGCTGCTCCTCATAAGACTTGTGCTCTGGACCAAGCCCAGCTTTGTTTTCTGAACTGTTTTTTTTTCTTTTGTGTCTTTCACGAATAATTTTCTACCTGTCTCTGCAGAATAATGTCTCAATGATTGTCTCCTTCACTTCTCCTATTGAAGCAGTTTGTTTTGATTAAATTATTTCAGAAAATTAGCATGCTAAATGACACCTTTAACCACCAGGGTGCAGAACACCTCTCCTGTGTAGCCCAGGGAATACTTTACTAATACAAAGTTCAGCTTCAGCAGAGGAAAGAGAATCATCCCCGTGTCCAGCAGCTGTTGTGTCCCTATGGAAGAGCTGAACTCAAACCAAGGCTCCAGTGAGGTGAAGTAGAGAGGAGAAATGTCTCCTCTCCTATGGGAGAGCCTGGTTGCTGGCCCGGGGTGGTAATGGGATTTTTTTCCTTTGTGTGAGAAGGAGTCTTGGAACTCATCATGCAGGAGGGGGTGCCTCAGCAGGGCTGGGGCACTGCTCACCCTGCGGAGTGCTCGCTTTCCTCGTGAGCAAGGTGCTCAGCATGGCACAGGGAAGCACTTGGCTGCTCCAGCACAGCACCTCTTACCACCAGAGGCACCATCTCAGACTTGAGCCTCTTGATGCTCATACAAAAATTGCCAGGCATGATGTTGGCATGGACATTATGTATGTTTAAGGTTTCTTTTCTTTATTCAAAAAATACATAATTCTCCTGCTTTGTGCTATTCTGTAATCCCTGAAGAGCTGGAGACTTTGCTGTGTTTTACTGCACACTGCAATGCTGCGTGATTTTTATTTTTTCTTCTTAAAAGTTTTTGTTTGTTTGCTTTTGTAGCAGAGGCTTCTGTAAACCATGATTACAAACTCGTTCTCCCTTTAGGGAAATGGCCACTACCTTTGCTCGGCTCTGTCAGCAAGTGGATGTTACCCAGAAGAACCTGGAGACAGAAATCGCCAGGCTTTCCAAAGAAATAGCCCAGCTGGAGAGCATACAGAGCAACTCCAAGCACTTACGGTGAGTCTCAGTGTGACCAGCCACAAGCAAATTCAGTGAGATTGGGGCTCGCTGCTCCTTCTGAAATGCAGTGAGGTAGGCAGAGCTGCAGAGCAGTATGCAGCAACACCCATTTCACTTGTAACTGAACAACTCTGGTTAAGTTTGACTTGATGATCTTAGAGGTCTTTTCCAGCCTTCATGATTCTATGAGAAGTTAAATGTGTGTTTCCACCAAGGTGAATGAGCAAAGCCCATCAATTGGATCATCTTTATTTTGGTCTCTCTATTGCATGAGAGAGATGGCTTTCTCTAGAATATCAAGTAAACTAGGGTGGCACCTTCCCAAGGAACCCTCCCCATAGGAGAACAGGAGGGCAGCTGTACTGTGTTGGGTCATTCAGTGCAATATTGGTTTTTAGTCCAGTAGCAGGTGTTTACAGAAGAGAAACTTCCAGCAATTGGTGGTTTAGGGACTCGGGAGCAGCCTCAGCATTAGTTTCATGTTCTTTTCCCCTGCTGTACACCCGTCCTGGATGTGGGCTGCCTCTTGGGTGTTCAAGACCATGAATGATGAATGTCTGGAGGATGAAGGTCTGGCCACACAGTGCACATGAGGGCAGGGTGTGCCCCAAGAATGGCCTGTGTGAGGAACACTACTGGATGCCCTTTGTGCAATTGCAGAACCTCTCCCAAGTGAAAGGCCAGAACTAGGGAGGTCCTAGATGGAGCTGGCCCAGGCTTTGGGGAAAAGGAAGTGTGGGGTGGATGCTGGCAGCCTTCTGTTGCCTGCTCAGGTCCCACACTCGCAACCTCCAAAGCTCTGGCCAAGAGTCACATTTGGGTTTTCTTAGTGCCATGGGTTTCAGGAACAGAGGAATAGAAATTAAACACAGATGTTGTTTCTACCTTTTCATGATGTTCATGCGTTGAAGTAAACCTGTTGCTTTTGTTTTACAGAAATAAAGCCATTCAGCTTGAGAATGAACTAGATCGCTTTACAAAACACTTTCTTCAAAAGAGTAAATAAAACATCATTGCTGACTTTCCTGGTGGTCCTTTGTAGGACAAAGTAGAAATTTTATAGATGACACTTCTCCTCTGTGGAGTCACATGAAATGATTTATATTTTAAATGTTTCTTAGATTACACTTGTTTAATTATTGTAAAACCTGGATTCTGATGGTGAACCAAACTGAAGAGCTGTGGTACTCTTGTTATGTTTGTTTTGCAGGTTTTGGGTTAAAAATTACCTTTAAACACTAAACTTCTTTGGGCACTTCACAATAAAAACCCGACTCCTTCTCGGTTTTCATTAGTTTATAGCAGTGGCAAGTCTCGCTGCCTGGCATCCAGGAGTTTATGCAGGGAGAAAGAGCTTATCACAGTTGTCACTGTCTCCTGGTTTTGGTTATGTAGGAATTAGCCAGGGATGGAGGATGCTGCTGCTTTTTCACGTGTGTGTTTTTAGCATGGGGAAAGGATGCCTGACTTGTCCTGAAAGCAAATGAAATTGTGTTGGGCAGCAGTTCCTCATCCTCAAATGGAAGTGAAACATGATGAAATGCAGCAGGCTCTAGTTTCCCCTCTGGCTACCACATATAGACACAATGACATTGATTAAATAAAAATAAACCTCTTTCAACAAGCTTGTCATGACTTGCAGCCAAGTGGTGAAAGGGTGGTTTGCCCATGAGAGCAAGAAATGACATTGAGGTGAGCTGTGGGTGCTGTCACTGTTACCACACCACTGTCCAGGCAAAGGAGCACGTGTCTTGCAGGTGGTCTTGGCTGTTCTAGCACAGGGAGGGAGGAGGCTGCTGGATGTGCAGAGCAGAGGCTGTGTTTGAGTTTTTACTCAAGTAATGACATCCTGAGCAGTCCCTTGGTTCTGCTGTAGGCCAGGTCTCTCTTGGATGCGCCCTGAGGCAGGGGTAGGTGTGTTGCCATAGTTTACCTTTGCTCATTGTTTTGCTGTTGCCAGCTGCAATCATTTAACACCTACTTTTTTCTAACAAGACTTTTTAAAAATAACTTTTCAAAGAGAAAGCCTTTTCAGAATATTTATATATTTTTATGGAAGTGTTAACGTGACTAAATGAAATATTCAACTTTAAAACCGAGATGTAGGGATTTGCTACTTTCCAGTAAATAAGGGCTACCTTAAAAGAAAATAGATGTAAAAATCTAATGCCAGAGACAGGTAATAATTTGAAGACAATACTGTTTTCACCAGTGCATCTTGGTGTTTGTTTGTGACTGTGAAAGCACATGCAGGGTGCTCTTGAAGCTTTCACTGGCAGAATGCATGAGGGGTCTCAAGGTTTTTGAGGAAAACTGTGAAACACAAAAATGAGTAACAGCCCAGCCTTGGTGTATGTGAAGTTACAGCTGTGTATAAATTCTCTTCTGCTGGAGCATTTCTATGGACATTGTATCAAGATAAAAACTTGACATGCATGTGTTCTACAGTTATTTATTAAAAAAATACTACCCCTTTGCTCTAATTAAGTTATTTGGTCGCTGTATCAGAGGTGAAAATGCCCCTACAGGTAATGGATGGGATGTAACTGCTGAGGTTCCTGCGGCAGACAAGGAAGCTGTGCACAACACAGCAGTACGGAGCAGGTGCGTGGTTTGGGGGTGGAGAAAATAATAACTGAAAAAGGACGGAGTTAAAAGTGTCTGCCCCTTGAGAGAGGGGGGTATTGTGAATGGGAGTTCTGACCCCGAGAGTGAAGGAGTGACCTGATTTTTTTCCAGTCAGGGCTGGGTGGGTAACTTCCAGCTCACTTCACTGTGGTACTAACGCACCTCCCGCCCTTCTCAGGCAGAACACACACAAAGACTGACTGCTTTGGGAAAGGGAAAAAGTTAAGTGCGGTTTGTGTGTGTAACAGTGTGCTGTCTAAGATGCACACAGAACAGAACAGCTCAGCTCACTGTGACAGGGTAACCAGAAGTGAGAATAAAGTTGTTACAGCTTGGATCGACCTTCAGTGTCTAAGGAAGATTATTGCTCTTTAGGCCAGGGGGATGGTCATTAGTTCAGCTCTAATTAAAGACTCACAAGTGATGCAGTCTGTTTAAAAGCACTTGTTTATTGGTTACAATATCAACTCATGGCAACATCTTTCACTGAGCCACTGTACAAATACAAAGAAAGATCCATTGTGGGAAAAAAAAAGGCTATAAACAGAGTTCATAGCAAGTGATTTTTTTTTTTTTTTTTCTTTTTCACAGGGAAGTCTTTTTACAACAGCACTGCTAAAGAACAAATGGCACAAGTCCCTGGTTTTTTAATAGCTTAAATAAAAGCTTTAAGACTGTTTCTGAATACATACACAATCCAAAGGCAGTGCAGAATCACTTCATAATTGGTAACATTACCGAAGTTTTTCCAAAGTAGTCAGCAACAAGTGAAAAAAAAAACAAACCTAGCTGATGAGAAATGCTGGAAACTGAAAGCAAATTAAAATCAAGCATGGTTAGAAGCATTGTGTTTTGAACTCCTTTGGATGTAATATGTACTACAAGTGTTCGGATGCTTTTATTTTTTTTAAAAAAAGGAGAAAAACACAAAAGAGAGCACCATTGTGTAAGTAAAACAAAGGCTTGAAATATCTAAGACTATTCCACCGAAGTCCATATTAGTTAAAACCTAAATATACTGTGTGGTATAAGAATGTCAGGCACATGTAATCTGTTATCAGTTATATCAATTAGTAACACTGTTCACACATTTACCATAACAACACTGCATTAACATTCTGCATGTATTTTACATAACCAGCAATTGGATAAAAAGGCTCATGGTGCCTCTGAAGTGTAGGAAGTAGTTACCAGCATGCACGCCAGATTACTGTATACAAAGTGCACCATCAACCCATGCTTAATTACTTTTACAGGAAATGCTATCTCAAAAATCAGTCATTCTGCTACACAACCATTTATACCAACTAGTTGAATTAGCCAATACTCTCACCAACATCTTAAAGCACAGCACTAAACCTAGTGGAGGTGACAGCGTCCCCAGAGAGGAAGGACTAAGCACTCTTGGAATGCTTTCACAATGTTTTCAGTCCACCTGAAAGGAACATGAACTTCATTGTGGGACAAGCGGTTACACTAACTGAAGTAAGGAGTTAACTATTTCCAGCCCATGCATTACAGTAAGCACACTAGGACCAGCTGGTACATCATCCATTCAGCTTTGCCAAGCCAGGGTCAGGCCCTCTCCTTAGGCAGAGGTAAAGCCTATTTCAGCCACACTCCATTTCAAGTGGTTTATAGATTGGTGCCATACACTGACCTATCAGCTCTGCCGGATAATGCGACGTAGCTGCAATTTAGCAAGGAAGAGGATAGCCATGTTTGGAAGAAAAAAAGGGCTGGAGACAGATGGAGATAGGCCCATGTTACTGGAGTAAGCAAGTATACATCAACACAATGCCATGGAGAAGCTTTTTGTGGTTTCCAGAATCTCAACCAGTATCTCTACCCACGAAGGAATGGCCATGTCTGCAGGGAACAGGCCTGGGTTGAGTGCTTGCCTGTTTAATACTCTCTATTGCAAAGTTAAATCAACATTAGCAAATGCTGACAAAAAAAACCTGTACCAGAATAAACTAAATCTAGTTACACAAAACACATAGTTCTATTTCCCAAGCTGTAATCGACTGACTTTTAGAGGCAGGGCTGGGAAAGAGACACCTTGCCACCCTTTTGGCACAATGTTCTTAGTTACTCCACTCCTGTAATTACACAAGTTGTGTGCAAGTAGATGATGTAGTTTGGCACAAACTTTCAAATAAGTTAAGATGTACCCACTAGTGCTGTACGTGTGCTGACATCACGCACCGTTAGCACACAAGCTTGAGCCTACATTAACCTACAGGCACATACCATTTTCTTTGAGATTCAAAGCTGGGGATAAAACCTTTCAAGCAAAACCTATGAAGGGTCATTTTATTACCTTTCTTGTATTATGAGGAGCTTGCACTTTTACCAGTAAAACCACATCCATTTTAGTAAGGGCCTCACTCTTGAAAGGTCACTGGACAGACAGTTAAAAAAGGAGATAGCAGAGCCTGTGCAAGGCTGTTACTTGGCCTCATAATAACAATGTCTTACATTACATCTGTAGGCTTTAAAAAGAAAAATTAAAAAAATATCCAGGACCATATTTAAACAGCAAACGTCACCTTGGCAGGATCTATCGCAAGCTTTCTGCAAGTTCCCAAGAAGCATCAGATACAGTTTCCCAGCTGTGCTTGGGCTTCTTCCAGTCTTCCTTGTGCCTCAACACAGAAGGAGCCACCTCAGGACCTGCAGCACTACAAACACCGATTACCCCAGCGACAACACCCAGCCCCTACTCATACGATGCTTTTGGAAACCTCATTATCAAGTAGCTGGCATTCCTTATTATTTTAAAAGCAGCTGAATCCAACAGACAATTGCCCATCGAACAATGACAGTGAAATTATTTGCAGCAATACCTGTATGAGAGCCATAACCACCTGAACTGTTAAGAAACGTTATATACATCTGTAAAATTGTTTGGAGTTTCGCAAGTAGAAACTAGTTTTAATACCAGAATGTAAAAATGGCACCTGTCTTTGCAGAGGTGTTGACTAGGAAATCTGTTCAAAACACACTCCTATGGAAAAATTTTTTTTTTAGAAAAAGAGTATTTTCTTAAAATCCCTTAGTAACAAATTTCCAGAACGATTCACTCAAGGCAGCTGTGAGTTAAAAGAAAATAATCAAGTGCACCACTAAAAAATAAACCAAGTCTGCAAAATCCCAAAGAGCTGCTCACTTAAGAGAGTAAAAAGAATTCTGTCACAGTTCTGTGAACGCAGGCAGATCATCAAGCAGACTGAGGAATTCCTGTGACTTACAATACAGGGTGATTTTGGTCCTACGCCACAGTCTTGCTATTAGTAAATGCATACGGCTCCAGCACAAGATGCTCCTTTTTCTTTCTTTAAAACTGAATTTACTGTGATTGACTGGTACATTTATTGGCACCTTCACCACTATAGACATGGCAAGTTTACAGGCACAGTCTGGAAGTACTGAAATTTAGGGTTATAAATAAGAATATAAGAAACCTGACAAATAGTCATCTCAGCCACAAATCTGTTTTGGTGTAATACAAGATACCGAACTGTTATTTACTACCTGACTCAGAGATACCCAGACTCCCCATAGCTTCAGTTGAGGGCAGTTTAACATTATCTTCCAACCTGATGATTTAAAATCCACATTTCTTTAAAATAAGTCACTTAAGAGAAGCCAATAGATTTAATTCCCCTTTCCAAAACCGCCCCCAACTTTCAGATTACTAAGAGAACACCCACTGTAAGTGCAGGCATGCTGCCAGGCACCAAAAAGTTAAGCAATCTTCCCAGGGTGTAAGTCACTTGATTTTCCTGTATCTACACTCAACTGTGCTCAAGCAGAACCTATCATCTATAAGCAACTGAGATCAAAACCAGAATAAAATCAGGATCTGGAGAGGAAATGTTAATTTACATTGTCAGAGCTGCAGAACAATTAGCATCTAATAGGCTACCATGGTACAGACCTCTGTGACCACAGGAGAAGAGCAAGTTGCTAAAGTTCATAGTATGAGGTTTGGGGGTCACAGAGGTAAGTAAGGTTATTTGGTTCACTGTAAGTTACACAATTCCTTTTATCATTTACACTGCACGGAACTGACAACAAGCGCTTTTGGTTGTGGTAGCAACTCCCTAAATGTGGGAGGGGATTACAGGCAATTAACTGCACATTGAAATCTTGACGAATTTAAGCCAAGTCCTCCTGAATTTCTCAGTGGGCTGTGGTGATGGAGCAAGCTTTGCCAGTAACGCTGCCTTCTGCGCACGTGGCATCGTGCCAACCTGCTGTGTTAGTGCCCATCAGCCAGAGCTTGTGATGGCCCAAAACTACCTCATTTAGTTAGAGCTGACCTGTCAGCCACTGAACAGCAGCAACACAGGGCACTTGGCTTTCCTGCCCCAGGACTGCGTGGAATAACTGATGAGAAAAGCTGCAATAAGGAAGCTAATACTTCTGGAACTGGATTTTTAAAATTATTTTGTTTTCTTAACTAATTTTGCTGTTGTTGCAAGTTTGCCTGGCATTTACTCCTTGGTGTTTTGAGGCCATGACTGCCAATGGATGAACCAGGAACCACTGGCTTGAAGGAAGAACCCCCCCTGATTAAAAATAGGCAAGCAAGTCAAGAAGTGAGCGAATAAGGTGGTAGGTGTTAACTGGGAGTCTCCAGGGCCTTTAAAACAAAATTCAAATGCCTTCCATTATAAAAAACACACACATACCATTGGCTTCACTTTATCTACAGTAAATTCACAAAAACATTTAAAACAGCAATCTAGTTCATCCACTACAAAACTCAGAAGTGACAACTCGGGTTAAAAGTAAAGCTATAAATGTAGTTCCTTAAAAAATGCAAACATATTTCTTTACATACAGAAAAATGTTACATGATTGGCTGCTATAATGTGTATATTCTGTTATGTACAAAAAAAAAATACAGGATTAGCAGACTGAGCACAAGCAAAAAACCTTCAAGGACAATCTAACCAAACCACCAAAAACAAAAAGACTGGCTCTTAGTTTGTCGGTCACCATGATTATGTGTGCTGGCCCCTTTTAAAAAGTCAGTGATTTCTTCCCCCCTCCCCTATTTCTTCACTTGATTTTTTTTCTAGTTTACAGAAAGCCTTTTTGTGTAATAATCAGTGAATAGAAAAACTTCACCTGCAAATACAAGGTAGAAATGTTATTTCACAGCTATAGGCTGCAGCATTGATCTCTCCAGATCTCAAATGGAGAATGTACATGTTTGGCTCCCAGTTAGTTCCAGATTCTGAGAAAACTGTCCCAAGACCCTGTAGCTACAGCCATGCCATCATCAGTAACACCTAAACAGCTGACACGGTTGTCATGGCCAGCAAGGACACCTGGAAAAGAAGAAGCAAAGGAAGTTAATATCCATAGGATGTCAGGGACTTTCAGCTGTTACTCTGCTCTCCCAGGTAAGTCTTCAAATTTGCTAAAAAAGATGTAATGCAAGATGTAATCATCCTTCTCGTCTTTACTCTGAAGAACTACATACACCACAACAACCACATCAGGAAGCTCAACAATGAGGTTTTTAAAAATACATACACATAATATTGCCTCAATTTTTCTCTCTGGCCTTACAATTTCTCCTCCTTTCTGCCCCAGAGACCTCTCCATGCCTAACCAGGCTCTCTGCTGGTTTTCCCCTGTTTTCAGCAATACTGTTCACGATTTTGGCCATCAAGTACTCTCAAACTCGAATGTGGTGTCTTCTGATGATGCCCTGGATACCTGACCTACCTTGAGTTTCCCATGTTTTGCAAACCCTGAGAATTCAAAATCCCCCATGTGCTATGTCAGCCTATTAGGAAAGCAGCACCATACCCTGCCTCTTCCCACTTCGGTTTCATTTTTCTCCTACCCATTCCTGCACTTGTCTGCTCTCCAATGGCACCACATCCAGGTCTGTTAAAACTCAGCCTGTCCACGTCCCTCAAGGAAAAGGATCTACTTTCAGTCTGAACAGCAGAATCAAGGCTCAGAACTGAACCAGGCCCCATCATTTAAACTACTTACGAAGTGAGAAACATGTAAATAAAGATACTGTCTGTCCTGACAGAAGTTACTCATTCAAGGACTAGAACTGTCCACTTCCCCCCTCACCCAACAGCAATCTGTAACTTACTATCTAAATTACTTGCTACTACTGTAACTTATGACTATCTAAATTACTTCCTCTGATGGGTGCAAAAGTCAATGCAAATGTGTAATTTTTTATTATTTAATTTCCTATACTTCAGTGAAATAAATTTTTTGTAGACATAATTGTGGAGGCTGTTCCTTACCCTCAAGAGCTGGTATCTTCCAGCACACAGATACATAATGGCCAACACCCAAGAACATGAGTATTTCACTGACTGGAGCATTTACTCCACACGTCATTTAGATGGAACCATAACACACTGTAACAACTGAAAGATCGAACCAAATGCAAGGAAATAAAAGGATGTCGTTCTAGAAGATAATAGTGTTAAAAGGAACCAAGCAGGTGCCATCACATCAGCAACAGCCCTGGCAATGAGCTGGCTCTGCATTTTGCATATATTTTGAATACCCATCTTCTGCTGAGGAAGAGAAGTTCAGCTCTTTGCAGTTACAAGTGCTCACCTGCTCTCTCTCCTTTCAGGGTATCCCACACGTTGCAGTTGAAGTCATCATAACCTGCTAGCAAAAGGCGACCGCTTTTTGAGAAGGCTACAGAGGTGATTCCACAGATGATGTTGTCATGTGAATACATCATTAGTTCCTGATCGGCACGGAGGTCAAAGAGCCGGCAAGTGGCATCATCAGATCCAGTGGCAAATGCGTGTCCATTAGGAAAAAACTGAAAGTTTTAATGAAGAGACCAGAGTTCTGACACCAGAAAGATCCTTTGTTTGTGCATTTTTTCTAAAACATCACGGCATTATTTTGCAGTGACCAGATAAAGGCAGAATGAGGTGGGTTTTTTTTTAAAAACCCCAGTATCTTCATGTTAAAAACATGCAGATACACATCTGTGCAAGGGAACACTTGAGAACAGCTCTGCTAACGTTTGAATTGGCTGGGATTTTACCCAGACAGCTCCTGCAGGCAGTGTAACAAGAGTCGAAGGGGAGGCAACTAACTCCTACAAAATGAAGCAAAACACAGTTCTGTGCATCCTGGCTGTGGGCCAGGAAGAACTGGGTGAAGTGGTACACAATGTTCCACCCAGAGCTGGCCGGCCAGGTGGGCTCTGCCAGGACAGAGGACTACAAGTAAGCAATTCAATTTCCAAAAATAAAATCTACTCCAAGTCAGAGTCATTCTTACAACAGCCATATTGATTGAAATGGGAATGAAATGAGCTCAACACATCTCAGGATTCAGGTCTAAGTATAGGGAACTGCACTTTTCTACTGGTCATGCTTTTGGTATTTTCTCAGCCTTCATAATTTTTCATGTTTATCAAAAACAGATGCAGCTTAGACTTAGATTTCATTCCCTATTTATCAGAGCTTGTATCTTGCAGATCAGAACATAGTGTTACTATGACAGAGAGGAAACATAATCCAGTTTATAAATATTACAAAATGATTCCAGGGATGAATATTCAACATAAGGACTGATTTCAACTTTGCCTTTCAGAATATTTCACCGAAAGCTCTTTTCAACGGAAAACATCAGGTACACTTTCATTCAAGAAAAAAAACTTCAAGATGAGGACGCCTGGCTATTTTACTCCCTCTCAGTATATCACATTTATCTACAATGTTCAGTTATTAACACTTTGCCACACTGCAAAAAGTTTCCCTCCTCCATTCTTTGTTTCTTTAAAAAAAATAAGACCTCAGTTACTGAATAAAAACATAGTGAAACTATTCCAAGAACAATGCATCATAGACAACGGTAATAATAATTCAGTTATAAACTAAATCATAAGACAACCTCCTTCATTACAGACAATTTAACAGTCTCTACCCTAACAAAGTAAATTATTTTCATCAAGGTAACCCAGTAGACTATAATCATGCAACTACAGCTTTTATGTCCCCCCTTTCCTCCCATGTGGAAATACAAAAGGTCACTTACACAAACTGCATTAATATCTGACACATGCCCTGTGAAGGACTGCCTGCACATTCCATCTCGAATATCCCAAAGCTTCGAGGAAGCATCACAGGCACCCGAAACAAAAGTTCTCATATCTGGGCTTAGAGAGAGACTCATCACATCGCCAGTATGCCCAGTGAACGTGGTGGTCTGCTGACCAGTTTCAATATCCCACAAAGCGCTGCAGATAAAGTGACAACGTTAAACTTTCAAATAACCACAACACATTTATGTTAACTTTAAATACAAATTAAGGCATTGAAGAGGGAGGGAAGACCAAAAAAAAAAGGGAGGGATGGGGGGAAGGCCAATAGTGCCCAAAAACTCACCAAGTGGTGTCTCCTGAGCTAGTGACAATTTGGTTGTCATCTAGAAAGCGACAACAGGACAAGTATCCTAAAACCAAAACCATTTTATTAGTTTCAGATTCAGGAGTAATAACTGAAGTTTAATATCCAAAAGCAGCAATTAAAGCTCTCCCACAGCTAGTCTGTAACCAAGCAAACTATTCCACAGTTCATAATACACCTCAGAGTGAGATGGTTTCATTTGGTGCAATGAAAAACCCAAAGCTGAAGCTAGAAGATGGCTGACCTGTGTGCCCTGGCAGCTCTCGGCTCACTCTCACGTTGCCCTCCCTGGTTTTTAAGTTGTATATGGAACAGATGTTGTCCAATCCACCACAGGCCACGTAGTTTCCGGAGGGTGCATATGCACAAGTCATCACCCAGGAGGATCTCAAAGGAATGGCGTGCATCTGCAGAGGAACAGAGCTCATCAGTGCCACATCACACGTGAGCTTTCATTTCTGACTGAGATCATTCACATCAGTTAATGAATTATAGATTAAACACACCAAGTAGATTGTGCATCGTTAAGTTTCAGCATTTTTATTTTACAACATCTTACAACCCATCTCATATTTTCACATACATACAGACTAGGATGAGAAATATCAGTAGTCTCTGGGTAGATACACAAAACTTCACTACAGCATTTTTTAATAGCAAAGCTATTCTAAACCTAATATTTATATATAAAAATATTTATATATGTATAAATATTTTATAATATTTATTTTACTTAGATTTCTTTGTCCAATTCTCCTACATCTCCAAACTTCAGGTTATAAAATGGGATGGCTGTACCCATGGAGACTGGACAGTTTACAGAAGCAGATCACCACTCTACCTAAGCTTTTCTCATTTAACAGCTTTTTTTTTTTTCCTCCTCCTTTCTCTGCCCTCAAAAGCAAAGCACTCTTGTAAAATTCTGAGGTTGTGTATTTTTACAATTTAAAACCAAATTATTTCCAGAAGCAACACCAACAGGCAGAGAGCAACAGCTACAGACTATGCACTAGCAAATTAGAGTGACAACTCCTAGAACTATTCCTTCTGAAACACAACCTACTACTGTCACTAGTAATCAGCTGGTCATGAAAGAAAATTTAAAAAGATTATGTCTGATTTAGAAAAAGGCTACTTCTTTTCATTTTCACCTTGCAACCATAGAAAAAACATAGACAAAAGCCCCCTCAAATACATGAATTATGCATGAATCATTGATATGGATTATAAATAACTCTACCTTATTTGTTGTATAACTATCCCAAATAATTAATTTGCCATCTTGAGAAGCACTGACTAGTAGCCTAAATATAAACACAAAGTAAAATAAGTTAATATAAACCAAACAAAAATCTCAAAATAGACATACATCATGCATGATTAACAAGTGATTCAGAAATTTCATGGGTTCTTTATTATTCTCTGCTTTGCTTTTTTTCGGGGGTAGGGAATGACATGTGTTGGAAAAAATCCACAAATATATTACCTGACCACAGAAATCACATATCCACAGAGACTCGTGATTAACAATGGACAAACCCAAACAACTTACTAAAAACACATTTTATGAACTCTCTCCACACTCTGCTTTCATTTTTCATATACTAATATTTTAACTATACAGCTACACAAAAATAAACAAGAAATGTAGAGGAAAATAAATCTTATTTTGAGTCTAGATTATAGATGTATTTCCTTCTGGACTACATGACAGAGTAGACATGAGGTGCTGTTAATATCTGATCATCAGTTGCTCTAAAGGCAGCATAACAAAACTCCTTCCTTATAAGCCACTATGTACAAAAAGGGTCTTTTTTTCTCAAGGAAATAAAATTTGTCTGTGAAGTTCTTAGATCTCTGTTACCACAAGTTATATAGTTATTCAACGCCTTGGAAAATACAATACCCATCATTCAGAGAAACATGCCTCACCACATACTCTCCCTGTGCTCAGCTAAAACAAAAAGAAGGAAAAGGCAAAGAGCCTATGGTAAGAACATGCAAAGTACCCCTCCTTTCAGTCTAGTCTTCTCTATTACCTCACTGGTTTTAAAAAGGCAAACCACAACTAAAGACAAAAAAAACACCACTTGTGGTCTGACATCTCCCTGCACGAGCACCAACACTGTAGCAGATGGCTCCCCAAACCTGATTCTCATTCTGAAGTCAACAATCTGCTTTCCAATCCTTCAGGTGCAGGTTTAAGGATAACTTGTACCAACCTTGAGTCAGATCCCCAGTGCATAGCATAGATTTTGGCTAAGTGACCTCTAAGCGTACGCCTTGTTCGCATTTGAATTCGACCCACTGAGTCCAGACTTGTTGTGATCTAAAAATAAATAAGACAAACCCTGGAGATACTGAGAACTATTTTTAATATACAAGATAACTAAATACACTTGAACTTTGATAGAAAACAATATATCTTGGCATGTGACATAAAAACAAAAGGATACTGATGTACAATCCAGGATTAGATCCATGCAACACTGAGAAAAACATTTTACAGAAGATACACTAACACACTTCAACAACGATACTTGAAACTTCAGAAAGTCTTTATTCAGTAATACTATGTAATACTGAGGCTAATTCAGATTATCAAATCTGAAAGTTTTCAATTAAAGCCAACAGTTACTGCACTGTTACTTTTCAAAGCACGGTAGGACTTGAAATGCAAAATGCTTTTGTTTCCAAAATACAGCTAAAAGACATTCATTTAAGTCTTTGTGAATATACTAAGCACAATAAACACACTCTATTTAAAAGGTAAACTGGAAGCAGAATCCGTTAAGATGGTGGGCTTTTTTTTTTCTGTTTTGCTTATTTGCTTGATTTTTTTTGTTGTTGGTATTGGTTTTTTTTTATTTAAATAATTGTATAAATACATAGTACATTTCCACAGGTTTTTTTCCACTTTATTCCTTCAGCTACTAAATAGGAATATGTTACAGTCACAAATTTTAGGGATTTTTTTTTATTTATCAGGTATAAGCCTATACACAGAATCAAGAACATACCTGAGCAAGAGTTGTGTCACTACATGCTTTCCTTGCATCCTGAAAGAAAAGAACAATTTCAATCTAAAAGGCAACATCGAGCATCAACTGAGAGAAAGTATCTAAAGGAAAAGTAACTCTTAAGACAAGACTTCACCACACTCAAAAAGCCACAAGTCAACAACAACTTACATGTTGTTACTTACATGTAACAACTAACATGTTTTATTGTCCAAGTAATCTAAAGCACTGTCACACAAGCTGGGGGTAGTGGAGGAAAGGGACTTAAGAAGGGCCATGCCCCAGCAACCTTTGAGTCTTCCTTTCTACAGAACATGAGATTCAAAGGCATTTGGAGCCATCCTTAAGTCCCAGTGCCTACCCTCTTCCCCGTATTCCTTCCCTGGTTTGGATGTGCTTGCTCAGGGTGTGCTAAGCACCAAGGGAAGAATGATCCACCTGAAAAAGCAACCATACATTATACATGATTAGCAAGCTCTGTGCTACGTGGGGCTCTTGCGTTACCCGCCCTTGCCATGGCGGGTGTGACGCTACCAGTCAGCAGAGGCAGGATCTGGAGAGCAGGACAGAGAGCAGCAGCTCACCAAAGCTTAAGCTGCTGCTGCGTTTCATACAAAGCAAAGGAAAAAAATAGTCAACAAAATAGACACCCTCATTCATTTCACAGAATGGATGGTGCTCCGGTCAGATTCCATGGGCGTATGGCTGACTTTCTGTGTATTATTCAACAACACCCAGAAAACAGACCTGACTTTAGTTTCTGCCATCAGGGTAACACTCTGGACACCCGACAGAGGCCAGCACTATTAAGCAGGGTTTGCCACACTCTGCAAAACCTGGTTTCAGTTACAGCTGAGATTGCACTGCTCTGCTGGAGCTCGGGCTCCCCTCTTCCAACAACAGGAATAGGCACAGTCAGCAACCACTTCACAGAATCACAGGATGGCAGGGGTTGAAAGGGCCCTCTAGAGATCATCTAGTCCAACCCCACTGTCAAAGCAGCTTCATCTAGGCAAGGTCACACAGAAATGTGTCCAGACAGGTCTTGAAAGTCTCCAGAGAAAGAGACTCCACAACCTCCTTGGGCAGCCTGTCCCAGTGCTCTGTCACCCTCATACTTGTTAAACATGGCTTAAAATAATTGCCTTGAAATTAGACAGGAACTCTAGAGCACAAGTTAATGATAAAACTATCAACAGCAGTACTGAAGGATCACTCACAGGACCCTCTCAAACTCCCTGCAATTTCTCCAAATACATTCCAACTTCTGTAACCAATGAAGAAATGTCCAAGAAATGAGGGATGTCCTTATTCAGCATTGATTTGTGTGCCTCTTCATCCCAAGAACATGTTCAATCTGTACACTTACGGCAATGTCCCCTTTGAGAGGAGGAAAGGAAACATTTACTCATACATTTTGGAACTGCATCAACACATTCAGACTAGGATCTTAAATTTTCAAGCTCTTGCTTGAGAGTTACTTGACATTGCAACTTTAACAATTTTTTCATTGTGTGTTTATCTTGACCACCCTTTTTAGCTTTCCTCCCAGAAAGCAAGCTTGAGAGCAGATTAAGTCATCTCAACTTACTTTTTAAATGTCTGAACTGTAGAAATATTTATAAAATGCTGATGTCTGGAATCAGGAGGGGTTTAAAATGCCAGAGCAGCAAATCCCCCAGCATTCAGGACTTACTTCATCCACAGGAAGGAACACTGGATTTTAAACAACTTTAACTGTTCAGTTTAGCTGAAACACTTGAAGATGTTCAACATAAAATGAATTCTGAATGCAGTCTGAATGCAATACAGCTATTTTTTATTAAAGAAAGAGCTATTAGCAACACTTACACTTGAAGCTGTCTAATGCCTGCCATACAATTGGCAAAGCTTCAAGAAAAGCAAAGTTTCAACAGGCTATTTTAATTCCCAAGTTTTAACTGTCATTTCTACAAGTGCATCTTTGTAATAGAATCATTAGTGTCATAACACAAAAAAGCTCCTCTGTATCACTGTAGATTTTTTTCAGTAGACAATGAAGAACTCGTGAGAAACATCTATCTGCTGGATCCATGTGCAGCTCCTGCAATTTCCTAGCACACACACTTAAGATCTTTTTTTTCTCCCTCAAAACTATATGTATTTTTTTAAAATACAGTATCTTATTTGTTCAAAATGTCATTCAGTTTCAAATGACACTGTGCCAAGCATGCAACACTTCCAAAAATCATATCCTGAATTTCAATTCTCAAAGCAAGGACACCCATCACATGGGGACTTTATCCTATAGACAGAACTAGGAATCAGCTGTAACCATAAAGCCATCCTGTTATCTAATAGTTCATTGTTCACTGAGGTTTCAAACTTCCTGTGATAAAAAATTCTCGCAGTCTTATTTTAACCCTCCCTGTCTGTGTACAGAGCAGAGATACAGCTCCAGTAGCTGCATGGGGGTAAAGGTACTCACATCATCTAGATACTGTAAAATTAATCATTAAACATTTCTAAAACACTGCAGACTATAAAAAGTCTATTGGGAAATTTACAGCTGTGATGCATCACAGTTTATTCTATTTTAGGAAGCTACTAGGTACAATCTTATCTAGAACTCACTTAGAAGGATTTTTTGTGATTATATTGTTAGAAAAAATAGCAGGCAAAACCCAAGAATTGTAAACAATTAAGAGAGCAAACCTCTAGCTACAAATACTGTTAGTGACCTCACCTCTTTTTAGGAGAGCATCAAAAGTAATTCCTGAAAATTACCAACCCAATAGATACTCCAGACACTTAAAAAAAAAAAATTTTTTTTAGATCCTAAATCTGTCCCCAAAACCCACCTATTTAGAAAGAAAATTATGCTATAATTTAACAAGCAAGATAAATAGTCACGTATACAAATATGAAACAGAATTATTTGGTCAGAAAGTTTCTTGAATAAGAATAAACAGACTTTGAAGATCCTTATTGCACTTCATACTTTTCTCTCTACTCAAAACTGTATCACTGAAATATACGCGAATGTTGCAACAGATTCCTGGTGAATTGACTTTGGGCATGACAACTCATACTGGATTTATCTTCAATGAGTATTTTTAACAAAAAATTAGCATATATAGGGGGGATCTGCATTTTCAAAAGAATAAATTCAACAGGATGCAAAGAAACAGGGCTTGTAGAAATTACATCCACTCAGGAAGGTTTCTCTCACACTCCACGCTTTGACCTGCACGCTTACCAAGAGTGCAGTGCAGTGGTTACTTTTAGCCCAGAAACCCTAATACCCCTAACCCCAAATTGTCATGCCTAGGTTCTAGAAGGTTGCTGCTCCCCTTTTTGTTTTAGATCTGAAACAAAAATTTTGCAGACACATACACCCCTAGTCACAAAACACAGCAAAACTCCAGTAAGAAATAAAACATTTTGTTCAAGAAATATTATGAGCGCATTTCATTATAGCAATGGCTTACTTTTCTGACTTTTAAATAAATATTCTGGAAATATTTTAAGCACTGCACAACTTAAACAGGAGCAAGTAATAGATGCGATCTTTACACTTTATTCCTTAAAAGAGGAACTTTATAATGAAAAATAAGCAATTATCAATTCTTACTCTGATTTGATTTCGCAGCTGCTCTGCCTCCTGCCGTAACTGTTCCAGCTCACTCATCTTCTTCAGTCTCTATTTCTCACACTACACTGGTGAAGAAAACCTGCCAACAAGAGGGAAGAAAAAGAACTTTCAATATCACTTTCTCCTCGTTAAAAAACAACCAAAAAACCCCCACAAACCTATATGTATTTATCCTGCCTGTAGAAAGGCTTCCAAATATATATTCCCTTTAGTACACTGTATAATAAATTGGGCAAGACCCAAATTATTTCAATTCCTGAATTACCATGAAAAACAGAATTAAATGAAGTATATTTTGAATATAGAAAGCAACTGTCAACAGATCCACCCACTGTACTTTAAAAAGCTGTTACTGAACATACTTGTAGTGCCACTCTCCACACCCACATGGAAACCTGTGTCAGTCTTTACCCCAAGATGGCAACAGAGAGCAGAGCCTGCAGTGGTCACCTTAAACCTTCAAACTCAATACTGCTATGATACAGCACCTTTGCACACGACATCCAAGGTGGCTTTTGTTTTAATTAAACATGAAAATTTTGAATCCTAGACTAAAGCTGAAATAGCAGGTTTTCTACAATATTTTTTCATATTTTCTTTGGGCAAGGCACAATGATGTTTTCATTTCAAAAGCGCACACGCAGTGAGAAGGGATAGTAAAGACCGAACCATCCTTAAAAGCTTCCTCATGCTGGTACAGCCCACAGCAGCCTGAAGCAGTTCTTATCTGAACAATGACTCAAAGCAAACTTACATCTTTCTAGATGAATAAACAGTAAGACCACATGCAAGCATATTTTCATGTTAGTAATTTTTTTCAACCAGGTTCTACAACTGATTTTCTTCAGTGTGCTGAACAGTTTCCTCAGGTCAATTTTCCTCTTTATCCCCAGTATAGCAGTGCAGCCAAACACTACTACAGAGACTTCCTAAGTCTGTTCTAGACTTCAATAGACCTCTAGACTTCAATATCCTTGCAGTGAAAGTAAAATAAGCTGGTAGCTTGCTCACGAACAAGTCAGGCACTTCTGTATTTTTTTCATGATAGAAGCAGCATAACAGAAAGGTGTTGGTCCCACTGTGCTAGCTACAAAGCCCAACACACTTCTAGCTTCTAGAAGAAGAAAGACAAAAGTCAGACTACTATTCCCAAAATGAAAATTGAGGGAGAAAGAAAAAGAAGCAGGGAGAAGAACCTATTGAAAACATTATTTTAAGCCTTTTAGTTGCAAATGAGACACAATACCATAGTGTCACCACAATTTAGACACTGAAAAATGGCCATAAAACAGGCGAAGAAAGGTGACAGCGTGCCTGGTAAATTGTAGACCTCTAGGGAAACTCCTTTATTTAGTCTAGCTACTGGTTCTTTGTAGTTCAGTAGTGATGTGCTCTAAAGGACAGCCTCTGGAAGGCTTTTTTCTATCTATAAAACATGACACTTCATAGATGTAAAGAGTGAAAAGTTTTGGTTCAAAGTACCTTACTATTAAGATAATCGCCCTTGGACTAACAGTTTATTCAAATGTCCAAGAGCTGCAAATCTACTTGCTACTCAGGAAGAAAAGTGTATCTTCACTAATTATCCACCTACTTGTTTTTACTTTTAATCTGAACCTCCACACTTTCTATCTTCTTCTATCTTACAGATATCACTGCAGAGTCTGTTTCAGAATGAACACACGAACATACACATATTAGATCATCTCCAAATCAAAATACATCCTAATTGGTAGAAGCACAGTGGTGACTTAGAGGGTCTAACTAGCATTGTCACCTATACACAAGCAAACTATGAAGTTCACACCTTTTCCTCCCTTAAACCTATGCTCTATTGAGCTACAAAGACACTGTAACTCACATCTGAATGCTCTAGCAGACTATTTACTATTATCTTCATATTTCAGAAGCCCAGACTATTTAATATTGCTTAGTGCATAGCAGGCATAAAAAAGTCATCAACACTAATGTCCGATTCAAAAAAATCAAGGATCAAAAACATCACTTTAGCATGGACACTAATCACACACCTTTGTAGTCTATCAAGTTTAATTGCAATCTTAATACATTTGATTGGAATACTGTACCTCTATGAAATATAGCCCCACTTTCAGTTCTGACAGTGTCTGATTATCCTTTTAAAGTTTTCTCTCTTTTGCTCTAGAACCTACACAAAAGTAACAAAACCACGGCCTCAAATGTCCAAAGCCAGGCAGCCATGATGCCTGCCCAGATCTCAGTAGTCCTGTGTACTATTTTTAGCAGCAGATAACGATTCCTAACAGAGAAGTCGATGTGTCTCTTAATTTTTTGAGAAGGGGAGTCAGTCAGCTTCTGCCCTGTGACATGCCACACGCTTCAGTGCTCTGTTAACAGTAACTTCAACACAGAGAATAATTGATCATAAAGAAAGTGACATTACTATTCAACTGGAAGCATGCTTGGCTGGTAACATGTAACCAAAGTTAGGGCATTTTTTCATTGATAGGTAAAACTATGAGCATATTAGAATATCAGCTGTAGCATTGCACTGGCACTCAAAAGACCATGAATGACCATTCAACCATAAAGTCAGTGTTAATGACTTTAATGTAATTCATATCAGTACTGTTTATCATTAATGCAATTTCTGTATCAAGCTGCACCAGCAGCCGAACAGCTGTTAAACTCCACAGCTTTAAATCCTATAAGTTCCTATGCAGACACAATCCAGATTCAAAGCCTTCTCACCCATCCATCTTTAGCTTAAAAATCAATTCCGAAGAAAATTTTTTTAAATTGAAAAGTCCCTGCAATGTTAGTATGTTCTAAATTTGCAAGGTCATTAGCATTACTGCTCAGCAGAAGCCTATCAGTGGTTCAAGGCCAAGCTATACCCCAGTGAATAGAACAGCCTCCAAGCCAGTCCACATGCCTACAAAATTTAGATTACTTTTTGAACTGGATTATTCTAGCTTGAAGCATTATAGTTCCTTTCCAGTACACAGCAGTTGAACAGTAAACTCTGAGATATTCTTAAGCTATATATAAACACCGGAATGCTACAGTAAACAAACTAAGTGCATAGTTTAACTATTAAATTGAAGCATATGCAACACTCTCTGTTGTGTCGGCTGGCTGCAGCTCCCACAACTGCTTGTGTGTTTAGATGACCATACACCATAAAGTATTTAGTAGAATCATAAGCAAGATGCTTCCACTTGGGATTTTTTTTTTTTAAAGCACTACTCCAAGGTCTCTACAGGAAATTACTGAAATTGAGTGGGTAAAGAAGAAGCTCTTGTGGATGCTTTTCCAGACTCACGCTAACTCTGCAAGCAGCATCTCTGAACTCCTGTCAAACTACCGTGCAAACACCTTACTGACGCCACACTCCCAGCAGCAATGCAGGAAGACAAGCACATTCTCAGAACTTAGGCACACAGCCACATCTGTGTCTGTTTTAATGCTTCTGATGCTCCAGTGACACGGTTTAAAGAGAGGAAACCATAGTCAAGATGTGGTTATATATGTAGAGCATTGCCCAGTCTAGATTTACCCACTGTAATAGTGTTTTAAGTATATCAGTGAGGTGACCAGAGAAGCACAGCAGAACACAGAGCTGAGATGGCTGGCAGCAGTGGCAAAGCAGAGGCTGCTGTCCTTAGAGCAGAGAAGCAGGTCACCACCACAACCTTGAAGTGTGCTATTTCCCAATGCTACCAGTCATCAGATAAAAACCAACTTGTTTAAATGCTGGGACTGCTTCCGCAGGGTTTACAGGGATTCCAAAGAACAGAGGTGATCTCTGCACTGCAAATTTTTCCTCATACAACAAATTATGAAAATCTCAGTGGACTCAACTCAAACCTGTACTAGGTTACAAAGGACACATGTCTGTTCATTGTCCCCTCCAGGAAGACCAAAATACTACAATTAGGAAGGAGCACTGCTTCACAGCCTGGAAAATTCTTTATATCAAACATGGAACTTTCCCAGGAGCCCAGCTGTATCATACTTAGCCATGGATGTAAGGAAAGCCATCAGCTCTTGAACCTCTGTGGGCAGAAAGAGTCAGGGTTCCTCCTGCCATCTCAGGAGACTGAGGGTAACGTAACGTCTGCCTCCCTGACTTATTAATAATTTTAATAAACATTTAGTCAGACAAAATATTTTCTTTTGTGGTATTTGTTTTTCAGCATTCACAGGTAGAAACCCTGATTAGGAAGCCAGATGCATCTCTTCAAATGCAATTTATGATGTGCCCGATGCAGTATGAATAATATCATCTGCTATGGAAAAGAGGGCTTGAGGGAATGAGCTACAAGAAGGGGAAGAACTGCTTAATACCATTCCAGGGTGTGTTCTGCTGCAGGACACGAAGGCGATTAGGAAAGAGGGTCAAGGACATGAGGCTTGAATGCTCCACAGATAAATTACCCCACATGCTGTTCCTGATTCGGTACCAGCATCAACTGCTATGTGTTTAATACTTCATTACACAGGTAGGCAGTGACAAATCATCACAGGTTCTTGTCTCGCAAGTACTTTCTCTGCAACCTGTGGGCTCAAACACTGTGGCTGGAAAACCACTCTTTTCTCTGCAAAAACTCACTCCAAATGGACTTGAGGACACACTGTAAGATCCACTGAGCCCAGGACCTCTGTGACACCCCAGCTAGGACACAGCACCTACACAAGCCAAGATGCAGGGAGTTCATCAGACAGGGCCTTTTCAACCCCACAGCACCAAGTGGGAAGCTGATACAGCTCTGGGAAGCCTGGAAATGGGCTGATATTTGGCAAAATAGTCAGGTGTGTAGTGATAATAGGAACCTTTAGTTCTGCAAAGCTGAGCTATTTCTATCTCAGAGAAGATTATAGTTTACAAACTAAGATGCTGAGTGCTGAGTAATTTGGTTTCCCTAAAAAAAAAAAAAAGCATTTTCACTTGCCTTAGCAAGCTTTCCTTATTCCTATGTAAAATCATCATATAGACACGAGGAAAAATAAATGTCTAGAGAAGTGTAGAGAAGTGTAAATATGCCTCTCCCCACAACACAAAATATCAAAATATCACTCCTTTAGAATTAATTGCTTATCTATACTATCAACCTCAGTTTTTCATATGCAGTAAGAGCTCACATGTGATCACCAGAGTAGCACAAAGTAAGAGAGGAGGTTTTGCATTGCTTTCTTGTGATCAGCCCTACTAGCGATCATGCAGGTGGCTAAACATAAGGAATGCTAACTACAGCACTTTACTAATTATAGGAAAAAAGACACCAAGAAATACTCCATATCTCAAGGGAGATATATTGATACTCACACACATTCAGGCTTCAGTCCACAAAAACTCTGTATGCTAAACTTGCTTGTGTGAATTTACCTGCTTGTCCTCTAACTGCTGACAGCATAGGGCAGGCTTTGCTGTCTCTGGGCTGTGCTCCAGCAGCATGCACAGACTAATACTTTTTATATTCAGGATGTGCCAAAAAAGTTTTTGTTAAAACATTTCTTCATTTAGCAATACTAAGACTTCAGCAACTTTGCTCACTCACTTATGTCTCCTCAAAGCCATGAATCAAGAAGAAAAAAATAGATTGTATTTGTTACAGCCTGAAAGGAATGGATTTGACATATTCAAGAATGGTTCAAAACCTATAAACTTTGACACAGTGTACAAAGCCTTACATAATGTGAAATCTCAGTTTCCATAACAGCCATTTAAAATAAATGCATTAGTGCCATACTGTAGTTACATACTTTCATATATAAAAAGTATTTAAGTTAGAATTTTATGTAATACATTTACTACAGTAGGACTGTTTGAGGGCCACATACACACTCAGCTCTCCACTGAGGAAAACTACATGTTTAATGCCTTTTTTTACAGTACCTTGGCCCTATGTTGTCTCTACTCTGTTTCTCACAGACATCTTACTGGCTATTCATCTTCCCAAGAATTCTTTGTTCTGACTGTAGCTGTACTGCACCAATAAACCGAGACAACAGCAAGGAGTTTTTATACTGGTCAACTTAAATCTGAGCAGAGAGAGGCATACGTTGAAATAACAATATATAAGGGCTGTAACTGTCCATTGCATACCTTGTGCTTGCTTTCTCTCCTCTCAAACCTTTTCAGTGCATCTCCTTCCCTTCTGTATCTCTAACGTATACTTAGGAGGGGTACAGTAGTTGCAGAACATCTTAGATATTTCAGTAAAGAAAGAAAATAATGGTTAATTTTTTAAAAATTGTTAAAATTTAGGAAATAAGCTTGGAAATCCTCACTGGATCTTTTCCTTAAGAATTTTTATTTTTTCCTTTTGTACGGCAGAATGAATTGTCCCTGCTTTCTGAGCCCCCAAGCAGATGCAAGCAGAGCTCTCCCCCATTCAGGGCCTGGTCTCCCCAAGAAGAAAACAGGAAGCAGCCTGGGTGTGACCTCACTGGCTGAGGTCAGCGCTATTGTTGCACTTCTGCACATTTTGGAAGAGTTTTAAAGTGATACGTCTCCATTATAGCTTTGGTACAAAAACAGGAAATAATCAACCAACGCCTCTCAAGAGGAAGGGCATTAGCAGAACTTAAACACCCATTTCTTTAACATACACCATCCCTGATTTTAAGGGACCAATGAATCTATGTGCTCAAAACTGCCTGTACCATAGCTGGAGAGGTCACAAAAGAGACAACAGCAAACAAGAGATCAGTGGGATCTCAAAGTAATCTTGCCTCCTCATGTGCCAACATGCCCCATGCAGTTATATCACGAACGTGCCACCCACAAAGTGTGTGGCAGAAGCAGCTCCAAGTTAACAATATTGCTCCTTCCTTCCCCTGCCAAAACACCTCATATCCCTGCATGTCGTAGAGAATAGAAATATGTGTCATCTTATACACACATGACTACTTGGTTTGTGATTTTAATGTAACCTGGAAATAAAACCTGCCACATAAAACCGTGTGTATTTAGCACGATAACTACTTGGATTTATTAACAGAATAATTTGAGGCAGACAAATATCAGTATCTGTGTTCACCTTCAGACGTCAGTACTGAAAGTATCAACCTCCAGTGTTTTTCATTACCAGAGCAGAGCAGAGGAAGCAATAGCATGAACACATCTTGCAGTACTGCTGCTGGGTCTAGAAGTCAATGTTGCTCTTCCAGCGCTGCTGACACTGTGCACGCCCAGCGTGCAAAGAGAGAGCAAACCCGCCCCGTGATCCAGCTCAACACATCACAACACATCACAACACATCTCCACCGCTTGATCACTGCTTCCATTATGGTTTCCATGGAAGACAGACCAACAAATACTGACCTTGTTAACAGCAGTCACAAAAAAACAAAGGAAATCCTCGATCAGAAATGAGCCAAATAATTCTTATTAGGTTTACCAGTAAAAAATGATCAGTGACTAAATTTAGACTTTTACCCTCCTTTATACAATAAGCTGACAGTTCACTAGTGCCTTAAGCTCAGAGATATGAGAGTTTATTTCTAAAACCCAACTCTGAGTCTAAGTCAAGTACATTCATAAAACACATACAGAAAGCTCCTACTCTTCCTTGCCCCCACACACTAGATTCTAGAAGAAAAGCTCCAAGAAATTCAGTGTTAAGGACCAGGCTGAAAAAAAGTACAGGAAGAAAGAATTTTTACAAGTCATTAATATTTCACAGTCGAAAAGAGTGATTTTTCAAAAAATAACATTCTTGCATCTTATATTAATTATGTTCATTTCCAGGTGAAAATGTTTTGGTACTTAAGCACTGATTTATTTTTATCAACACTCCTTGCAAACAGAACTTCATGTGAAATTCAAATTGTGTTATCTTCAGGGACTATAATAATGACTCTCCAGTGAAAATCTGGTTTGCTGACGTAGGACACTCCATCACTTAACAGATTACTACTGGTTTTGCAATTCAAAATGTGTAAGAATTGGCAAGAAAGACTTGAATGAAGCAAAAAGATACAGCCCTAAGTAATAAGCCAGACAGAGATGGTTCCAGTTCAATTTCTTCCTTGGGGACTGAGAAGTGGACACACACACATAGAGTGAGCTGACATACTACATTATTTGCCTCTCTTCACATGCCCAGCTATACCCAGAAGCTATTGTAACAAGTTTTGCTATGAAAAGTGTAACACAGAGTGACAATTCAAAGTGATTTTGAAAGACCACCTACATTTAAATCCATCTGTATTTTTTTAAGGTGCTAGTACATTGATATTTACTGAGGTGTTAAGGTGCATCTTGTAGGGCCAAGCAGTGCTATGCACATAAAATCTGGTCTGGCATCTACATACACAAAAGATTACTTGAGCAGCCTTCTGTTTTCTGAGAGCATGCAGGCTGCATGGTATGCATTAAAGGGACTAAGAACATAGAAAAAAACAGGTTTAAAGTCAGTGGAGAAGATACATGTTAAGAGAAACTAATACTGTCCACAAGGAAAGTGGTTCAATTCAACAAAGATGACTATTCACTTGACTGAAATGATTTCTGGTTGACAGTTTCTGAAAGTGGAGCATTCTTAACCCTTCAGGAGCAGAAAGCCCAGCAGTACCAGTTACACATATACACTGCATCCTTTCAAATTTATCACCAGCTTGAGGAAAAAAAAAAAAAATGCATTTGATCTATACATAGTCTTCAGCACCCTTCCCTCCTCCTCACCATTCAGCACCACACATACTCCCTCGGTACCAAAGCCACAGCAAGGCATTATGCAGTTCACATAATTCCACAGCTGTAACATTTAACATACAGCTGTGCTCTTTCACAAGAAAACAAGGGAATACAAACATATGCTTTTTTTATACTGATTATCTGAAGATCAGATAAAACTACTGCCCTCAGGTCTAATTTTAGTTTTGCTCTGGGTTCACAATAAATTTCTGGGCAATTATTTGCAATCCTAAACCACAAAAGTTAAGTCCTCTTCCAGACCAGAGTTCAGGCTGCTTTAGTAGATTTTTCTAAATGTTTGGTTTTTTTGAGATGCATACTATCATAGGTCTTTAAAAGATCTATCAAAAATCTCACTTTACAGAGAGTCACTGAATGATTAGAAATCCCGTATCAGAAAGTGAAAACCCTAAGTACTGTTTTTCATCCCTACTAATTTAAGTGTGGGATTCAGAGTACGTAGGCTGTGTAACTACTTCAGGTACCACTTGTGACGAGATTGATGCATCTAATCTATACTTTTTTGAATTGTTTGACGTTTCTCATGCAGTATTGCCTGTTTTCAAACAGTTACTTACTAAAAAAGAAACCACATCAAATATTTAAGGAAGATGTTATGTTACAGCAATATCTATCATGGTGCTTCTAACAGACTTCATACTTGCAGGGTTCTCAAAATAAAGGCTGTCTTTATAGTAGGAGTATTTTTAACATACTGATTATATCTAGCAAAAAACTTTCTTATTAAAAAACCTATCTAGATAAGGCTGGCACTATTTAAAAGAAAGTTGTAAATTAAGCTTGTGATTCGATATTTTTCACGTCCTTACAATGCATTAAAATCAAGATGTATTTGTAGAGCTCATAGCCCAAAAGGAAAATAAATAAATAAATAAATGGGAAAAAAGTAAAAAAATCAAACATACAGAGTATAGTGGACAAAAATCAGAAATTGCCTCCCTGGCTATTCGAAGGAAAATGACCTTAAGATGAAGTTTCCAACAGAAGAGGATAAAAAGAAACAAAATACTGAAGGAAAGTAGTACAACAGTCTTATTAGAAGCAGTCTTCCCCAAAGTGTCACTTTTTATTCTTAATATGAGAACTCTTCTATGAAAACATTACACTCACTAGGTTATAAATAGCAGAATTCCCCTGTGGAGACAATGCCTGAGGTCATAGACAGTAACATATCTGGCAGGCACCATGGCCACAGGAGAGCCCATGGCTCCATAACCTGCTTTGCTGGAGTTTCTCTCTTCAACCCGCTGAAACTTCTGCTCTTGTGAATACTTCCTCCAGATTGCAGTCAAAGTGAGCAGGGTCTCCATCAGCCTAAGCACCTCACCTCTGCTTCAAACTTTCACCAAAAAGCAGACACTGTTCTTGTATATCTTTTTGTTTTAACATTTGGGATAGGCATGCTACCATTTTGGAGTTTTTCTCAGCAATTGTGACTGAAAGATTAGTAAAAATGGCTAAATATTCTTAAACTCCTGCTTCCAGAAGCTAAGCACAAAGCAAAATGGTATCTGACTCTATGAAAAGGCAAGCAGTAGACCTATCAATGACACTCTCAAGCAACTGAAGTGTTTGCTTAGGATGTTGGCCTTTCATCTAGGTCTACGACTCAGGGCCACGAGGTTTCTACAGAGACTGAGAACAGAAACTGGTTCAAGCTTCTGAAGCAACAGCACAAGGAAGCAATTTTCTTTTCTTCATTTCACCCCTTTTCAAAGTGTGTGTTTAGCTTTTGATGCCCGTGTATTTGCATTTGTAAGAACCTATAATAGATGAGAGGAAAAAAAAAACACCTGCATGACTTCCTGCCTTCAGCTACCTGACCTTCTAATTAGCTGCTCCCAAGTCAAAAGAGGAGTCTCACCTTTTCTGATGCATATCTTAAGAGATTAAGGTTGTGTCTGTAGCACCCAAAACAGTAGTTTTACTTCCTGGCCACATCTTTCTCCATACTTGGATTGTTTTTTTACTTGGACACCTTGTATTCAAACTACTAGAGAAAGAGCAGCCACCATGGAGAAGTTTCTTGCCCCACAAGTGTCAGTCAGTAGGATTAACAAGGGGCATTTAATATCCCATAAAATGCTGCAACACTTACTGCTTTTTCTCCCTAAGACTGTTAGGAGCACCCAACATCCTTGCTTTGTTCTTCCTACCAATCCAAGGGGAGGAAAACAGTACTAATATTAGTAGTAGTTTCTCGAAATTCTGCAGCATCTGGACTTAATGTCTTCTTAGAAACTTTGCTGTGCCATGTTTTGAACTCTGCTTATTGTACCTAAAGTTGAGATTGCTACAAAACTTATTAGCTCTTCTACTTCCTTCCCCTCCCTTCCCATCACCAACGTGTACATGTAAAGGCAAGGACTCCAGTTTGTGTTCTCACATGGCAACACAAGAGAAATATATTTCCTTAAACCTAACTTATAATTTCAGGGGGTGGGGGAGCAGAAGCTTCTATAGAACAAGTCTACCTAAAACCTAACACATCACAGATTTATTAATTTTTTTGTACTCTGACATGACATTGCACTGTCAAAATCGTTGTCAAATCACCAAAACTGATCAAAGCCAATAGGTACACACTGAGGCTCTAAGTTTGCAGTATGTTAAATCAGATTTTGGCAAGCATAGCATCTATGTATGCAATCTGAATATTTCTTTCAGCTCAGTAACAACTAAGCTTAATTTAAATCAAGAACCTGAAGGAAGGAAAATGCCTTCCTTTTCCAAACTTGGGATAAAATTGGTTTACAGGAACAATCACTTAAAACAATCAGTCACGACAGAAGGGTCACCAAAAAAATATTCAGATCAAACATTTCTTTTAATCAGATCAATTTTAAATATCATATGTGTTCTAACATTAGATCAAGAATCAACATCTTTAATTTTAACGTAAAACTTTAAATTTATATAAATATCACACAAATTGCATATATGTAAATAGGAAATTACACATGTGCAATATAGGTTAGAAATAATTACTACAGTATAAAAAGAAAAAAATAGGGCAGCAAAAACATATAAAAAATTTAACACAACAAGAATCAAATCATCAAGTTATCCTGAAGCTGCTTGGGTGCTCTGTGCTGGACTACACACTGACCACCTGAACTAGAAACTGCACTATGAAAACAAACCAAACAGGTCCAAGAGTTCCCACCACAGATTGTGAGGAGGTTATTTGTTCTTGTCAAAGACACCAATCCCATCATCAAGCACAGCTCCAAGATCATCAATTTCGTTTATGAAACTCATTAAATCCTGGGACTGATCTGATGATTTTATTTTGTTTCCTTCATCCATATATGAAAATTTAAAATCTTATAAAATAACTGCAACATTATTCAGCTTTTTTAATGTTTAAAAACATTAGGATTCACAATGACTCAAATACTTGGCTTATATTGAAAATCCATATAATTAATATTTGTCTCAGATCTAACATAAGGAGAAGGAGGAAAATAGAGTTTCTGTGAATTGGTAAACCTATTTTGCCTCCAAACATCTAATTTTATGTAACAGGTGGAACTTGAAAGTACCTTTTGCTCTACATTACAGTCAGGCACTTCCATCTTTCCTCTCCTTTCCATTTTAAGTCCTTTCAGAAGGCACAAACTTCAAGAGCTACAGTAACTGATTCAGAATTTATTTTACTGTAGCATTTCACATAGTTTTGGAAGCCAAGACACCTTAAAGGAGATGAAACTGTCTTTACTGAATAGTGTAACTATTTGCTAGTCGATGTCCATCTGTATTTGTTTTAATTTTGTTTTTTATAAACCTTCAGCTCAGTTCCCACTTATCTCCTCATTATGGTATTTTCCCCACACTTAACTGTGGCAATTCATAACAACCGGAACATCGAGTATCACTGATGGCATCCAAGTTGACATTCATTCAAAACATCAAGAAGTTCATCTCTTGGTCTTTTGTTTCAGGCTCTCTGCAAAGATGAACTGTTTCATTGTTCAGACACTGCTGGACACATTAACACGATCCTAAACAGTGAAGATTCTCTTAAAGCTGCAGCTTTCTATAGCATTGCCTCCTGTTATCTAGAAGGCTCTAAGAAGCTCTCTGCCCTAGTATCAGATATCAAACCACAGCCTTTGGAGAACCACATATGTTCATGGGTTTTGTGACCATTTGCTTCAGCTCTGTTTAGCATCTTTCACATAAATTCTATTACAAAACTCTGGGTTGCAAAACATGGGTGTTTCATACAAGAACAAAACAGCAACAACTAAATTTAATTACACACTTCAGAAGATTAAATAAGTGACAGGTCTGCATCCAATTAGAGAAGAGAAAAATTTTGGGGGAACTTAAATAATATTTTCTTGATTAGCAATACTACGCATTTGGGAATTTCATTAATCTGAGCATTGACATTCTCAGAGAGTATTAAGTACAAAACAATCCTGCATTACCATTGTCCCCAAGTATTTACATTCCAAGAGCAAGCACTGCACATCAAGCTCAGAGATTCTGAATTTCTCACTAGTTTCATGAGACTTTTGAAAGTGACTCCCGAGATAAAAACAATAAACCAAATGACCCTGTCTTTAGTGATATCACAGTCTTAATTTATGACTCTGGCAGAGAAGACATTAACTGAGGAAGATAGACAATGCACTGCTTATTGTGTGGGGGGTAAATTTTTGTATTTCTTACTTCACCTTCAACATTTTTAAAATGCCACAATTTATGAATATAAAAGTTGTATAACATTCTAGGAGAGAACTATGCACAGTTCTGTATTCAAAAATATTTTTGCAAGGTTTTCTAATGATGTTTTTGAATCCCATGTTTTTTATTATATACCACTTGGAAAATTAAAATACTTGGTCAAATTAAACATTAGATCTTAGTACTCAATTAAGCAACATAAAGACATAGTTGAAACTTTCATTATCCAACATAAATAAAAGAGATGACATTCCTAGCCAACAATCTTCTACTTAATAGTTGAATGACCTGTGCAGTCTATCAAGACTTTTCAAGCACTTGGGAAAGGACTAAACAAGAGGCAGAGCACCAGCTATCTGCTGTACCACTTTAACCATACAGAACACAGAAAAAGACATTCCTGGAACCTGAAACTTACATTTGTCATGATTAACAGATGAAAGATATTGTTACATATTACCTTCATAGCCTGGGTTCTCAACATACTAAATTATCCACAAAAAAACCTGCTAACTTTAAATAAAGAATACATAATTCAATATTGCCTGTGTTTTGCCATATTAGAGACAGTGAGACATATCCATATATTTATTATTTCCCCCTTTTTCCTAGTCCCCCTTCTTCCAAGATAAAATCAGTCTGTTCTTTGGAAGCACAAATTACCTTCAACACAGCTATCGTGCTCCAGAATCACAAACAAACATTGTAAAAACCCACTGAAGATTCCCATACCACTAAAAGACTTTCAGGATTGTAAGGGTTTGTCATGTGGTTTGTTTCATTTTCAGTTGCTGATGTAGTTATTTTTCCTGTCAACATTACTTCAGACTCCCCCCAACTTCAACCAGTAATTACATCTACTATATCTGTCACTTAATTGTCAGATTAATGACCATCTTTTACATCACTTCCAATATTCCTAGTAGAAGTCAGAGAGCAGCTTTAGGTGCTCAAATGACTTTGCAATCTCATGTCCCTTGATACTCCTACTACCCCCCACAAGAAGTACCAAAAATCCTTGGATCCTCCATTTATACTTAGGGAAGTATATGAAATTCTGGAAAGCACATAAAATGCTGCTGTGGTTAACTCCAAAGGTGAAGCACAGCAACCCCTACAAACCAGAATGAGCTTGCACTGACAACGTGCCAATGGGAAAAGCACCTAGCTACCAACTGGGGAATCACTTCTCTCCAAGCAATCACTCTGATCTCTCCCTTCAGATTCTCAGTAGAAATACAACAAAACGTTTTTTAAAGCAGAAATCAAACTAGAACACAGAACTCTGCTGAATATGGAAAACCCACCAGACTCAGAAAACTACAGTTATCACCTCTCCCAATGCTTTTATGGTGGGTTTTAGAGTTCGGTTACCTCTAAAACCTGTCTCTTCTTTCTAGACCAGTTTGCCATCCTTTTCCCTCCCTTTCTTAATACTCTCTACCTAAACAGAAACAAATATATTTCTGTTGTTTCAGAAATTTATTAACTACAATGAAATTAAACTCTAGAGAATTTTATCTTCAACACATATTTAGCTTTGAGACTTACTGTGCTCCTATTTCAGAACCAAAAATCAGCCTGGAAAATCATGTCTTTTTGAAGCTACAATAATCTGTCTAATAAAAGACAACATCTCTATTCTCAAACTCTATAATTACCAGGCAGGACCAGATCAGAGGCTTATTTAGCATTAGTTCAAATAGTATTACAGCATAAACTAAACTTGTTGTCTATCAGATATAAGCAATTTGGATGCTTTCCACAGTTTCCAACAGAGACCAAACTAAAAATTAAAGAAGCTGATAACCTCAGCAACAATTGCAAATAAAAAAGATTTTGCAAAAAGATCTGGATGTGGAAACCATTAATACCTATGAGGTACAACACAAAAAGCATCTAATGACTTTGCACTTTTCCCAAAGACAGGGGGAGTACCTTCAGATTTACCCTTGTCACATCACTCACACAATGTGCGCAAGTCATAGCTCCTTGCACAAGACAAACTTAGGGAATGCCAAAACTGAAACAAGTTCTAGATAGCTACAGAACAGAAAAAAGAACAGATAGAAGAGTCTCGCTACATATTCCATGAACCTGGAAAGTGACAACCTGTTGCTGCCAGCTGCACAGACTTTCAAATCCAAACTGCTGGGCTGGCTGACACTGTTGTGATGGCAGGAGCATCCTGATCGCCCTGTGCACAGGTCAAGGTGCCACCTACATTGCTAGTCCTACTATTCCCAGTGCCAAGGCTGTCCTTGACGACCCTCGACAACAAGGAGGTGACTTCCCTGGCGAGAAGGGGGACCTCAGCCCCAAGACGACCTGTCCGCAACCGACACCTACGGCTGCTCTCACAACCCGCAGCAGCCGGGCTGTAGGTCCCGTGGGCTACCTTCGGCGGAGCCGTGCCGTAGCTGACGGCACGGAGGGCTTGATGCCGCGCCGCTTCTCGACCCCTAGCCTGGGGGAAACGCCGGGTGAATGAGCCTCTCCATCCCTCCCACCCCCAACAAACCTCGGCACCACCCTCGGGGAGTCCTCCCGAGACCGCGGCGGAGGCCTAGCCCTGCCCCGGCACCACCCTTCCCCGTGGAGGCCGGACACGAGGCCGCGGCATGTCCGCACTCCGGGACGGCGGGAGGAGACGGGACGGGAAGCCAGCGATGCCGTTCACCGCTGCCGGACCCAGCCGCCCCCGGTGGACCCTGGCGCCCACAACCTCGAGG
>VYZX01020580.1:652597-667681 GCA_013401335.1 Brachypteracias leptosomus | reverse complement strand
CCGGGGCGCCCCCCCGCCGAGCCTCCACCGCTCGCGTCCGCAGCCGGCGCCCCGGCGGCAGGGTTCTCCCTGCCGGCGGGGTCTCAGCAGCGCTGCCTGCCAGGCTGGGGCCGCTGCTGGCGGCGACGCCCGCGTCTGCCTCGGCGCTCACCCCCGCTGCGGCTGGGCCCTCCCCGTCGAGCNGAGCGGCGCGGGGGCGGCCGGCGCTGTCGCCGGACTAGGAAGTGAGGCCCGTGGCCCTCCCACAGCCCGGGCGGGCCGCCGCGCCCCGCCTGGCCCGAGGCTCCCCGGCACCAGAGCGGGGAGAGGGCGCCGTCGGCCGCCCCGCGGGACCGGTCACCGCCCTCCGGCGGCCTCACCAAGCCCCGGGGGACACACAGAGCTGCCCGCCGGCCAGGCTTCGACTTTCTCCCCCCCGGCGGGAGCCCGGCTTTGCGGGCATCCTCCAACCCGCCGCGGCCCGGGCGGGAAGTACCTGCCGGTTGGCCGCCGCCGGGTAACGGTCCGCACGGGTGTCACCGAGCAGCTACCGCCACTGCCTCCATAGCGCTCGGTCGCGGCAAGAGAAGCTCCTCCCCCTCCCGCATGGACCCAGCCAACGTGACGGGCCGTTGCCATGGCTGCGCAGCGCTGACGTCAGAGCGCTTAAAGAGACACCGCCCCTGAGGTCTAGGTGCCGAGGCCTGCCGAGCCCGCCGCGATCTAGGAGCCGTGCCGTGCCGTGCCAGCCGCCGTGTTCGAAGCGGGGGAGTCGTAGTGCCCGCAGGAGCTCCATGTGAGGGCCGCAGAGCCTGGCGGCACCGGGCGGTGGCGACGGCGACCGTGCAGCTGTACCGCCCAGTGCCGCAGAGCCGGCGGCGGGCTGGGTGGGCAGGGGCAGCTCGGCCGAGGGCTGGCACCGCTCGCATTCCCCCGCCCTGCCCTGCCGTGTCCTGCCCACCGGCAGTGGCTTTAGCCTCCAGGCAGCGTGTTCGGGGTGCTGCGGAGTACAGGGTGTCCCGTGGGGCCAGGGAGCCCGCTCCCAGGGCACTGCCAGCACACAGGTAGTCACCAAAGCATTAGTGCAGTGGCGGCCAGAACGTTGCCTTTCTGTGGAGCCAAGGGGAGCACGTGTTTTGTATAAAGCTTTTGACCTCCTGAGTGTCCACAGGTGGGCTGCTCTTCAGCAGACCCCAGTATGCGTTGGCCCCGCTGGCTCTGCTGGAGCAGCCTGGGGAGGCCAATGAGGACCCGGCCTGGGCAGGAGTTGTAGGTCGGGGCTGCAGGGACACTGTGGAGCTGCTCATAGGTGTCAACACCAGGTGAGGCCCCAAGCTCCACATTTTCAGCTACCTCCTCATGAGCAGCCCTAGCCTCTCTAGACTTGATCATTTGAAGTTCTGTCTTGCCCTCAATGCACAGTGGGTTGTGTTTCTCTGATTAGGAGCTAGGAGTAAGTCCACTGAACTTTGCAGATCAGTAACAAGGTAGAAGTGATGTGTGTGAATGAATTCTCACATCTCATGTGTTCCTCACAATGCTGCAATAATACATCCCTTAATGACGCACTCATACTGGCACATGGAAAAGAGAAGGACCATCAGAGACTGACTGCCATGGGTGTATCGGGCTCTGCACAGTTCTGTCAGCACTTCCACATCCAATGCTCAAATGACAATCAAATTGCCAAACTATAATCACAGCCAGTGTGAGACCTGAGAATATACAAATAGCTAATTCGTGGGATGCTCTGGCCACACCTGTGGGCCTTGCCTGCTCCACTGACCCTCAGCACAGCCAACATAAGGCAGCCCTGGTCAGAACTCCAACACTGAATATGGGACACTTGCATCATCCATATTCTCAGCATGGGTCTGCCGCACCATCAGCACCACGAGGTCTCAACATTTTTGTAAAATACTTTACATGAGTATCATAAGTAGGGTGGGTAAAGCAATCTTTGAGCTATTAGTTTATCATTGGTAAGTGGCTCAGTGTTAGTGGTAGTACGTACTGTAATGAAACAGCTTATTGCTTACTTTAAATCAGCTTTAAAAAACATTTATGCATTTCCTTTGACTGACTCAAACCTATTAATTTAACAGCTTTGTCCTGGTTGCACAGTCTACGTTGTGCTTTCCTGCACTGCAATACATCTGTCCTCCGTTTATCCAAGGAACAGATATGATTCAGCAATATGTTTACTTTGCATTTAATAAGTGATCCCATAGCAAAAATCAACAAGATTGATTATGTTGGACCATACCTGAAGAAGGAAAAAACTTCCTCAGAGCCACTGTATCACTGTATAAATTGCTTAACTTTATAAAAAGGGAGAAGCTAGCAAAAGGATAGTTCTTCCTCAAACTATCCTTGGTCCCTTACATTTTTCTGAATTCTCTCTTCAGAACTCTGCACAGTGATTATTGACAAGATGAGCACATCATTCCTCATCTTCTGTTTTGAAATAGCTCTGGAAAACAGGCAGCAAGCACATCCCTGGAGAAGTCCAGATGGTATTTAAGTAGTTGCATATCATGAAATGATCAGTCTTTGTCCTTCCTTAACAAATTAAAACATTTTATAAAAATTACATCATTTACCCTCATGACTCATTTGGGAGACAGGGAATTTTCTTCAGTTGTGGACTGGGAAAATGAAACACACTGGACACAGTTCTCAGCAGGGGAACTCATCTTGCAGGGGTGGCACTGCTGCAGCTGTGGTGGTCCAAGGCTAACAGTGAAGCAGCATTTGCAAGGAGGAATATCTTTTCTTAGACCAATGCAAATAAAAGATACAAATAAAAGGAATTGCCTCTCCTTATAAAACTTTACCTGTTGTGTATGTCTGTTTAGTCATTTATTATATGAAGAAGTTATGAATTCCTAATGAAAGAGAAATCCCCAGCCCTGCTACTGGCAATATCGTACAACCAGGTTTTGTTCAGTTCTGCTTCTGATCACAGGTTTCATAGGACAAACCCTGCTCTGCTACCCCAGTGGAGCTATTCTTATGCCAGTTCAGCAATATGCTTTGTATGATTTTAAAATTTATATGAGGAATCGATTTGTTCTGCAGCAAAAGTGAAATATTGAGATACAGTGCCAGACAAGTTTTTAAAATCAATATAGAGATCAGTTTCTTTAACATGTTCTCTTTCAATTATGAGTTACTATAGCCAACACAGCAACTTCAGTTTCTGATAAATTAAATGCTACTGGATGCCCCCAGTGCTTGGATTCCTGCCGAATGAGTCTGAAACATCTCCAAAGGGAAGGTAGAGGAAGGCAACCCGTTTGGAGCTTGTGCTGATTTAGCTGTCACTGAAAACCTCAGCCAAAATAGCTCTAGCAGCATTCTAAACCCCCTTTTGATGGAAATCTTGTGAAACACTGCCTGTTAGAACAGTGCAGCAATGAGACATTCTCTAAAAAACTCCCCAGGCTTGGCAGGCCCTGAAACCCAAAGGCATGAAGATGGACAGGCACACATATAATCTAAATGGCTAAAAATACCACTAAAGTTTCTACATGTCTTTTCTTGGTTCCAGAGAAATGCAGAGTTTGTTGTCAGCCTGGTACTTTCTTTGTTACAGAAAGCCCCCACATTTCACCAGCCTATTATCTAATTCCTTCCCGAAACACTTCAGGATATACATGAAGTAATCATGTTTGTTCAGGAGACAAATTAAGGCAAAAAGAAACCCAAACCCAGATAACTAAGAGACAAAGATCCAGAGGGAACCCCCTCCACTGGTGTGACTGATTCACACCACCCCTTCGACTGACTTTAGGAAAACAAAGGAAAAAATAAATTGCTCATTCAGGCTTCAGAATTAATTTATTGCTGTAGCAATCCACTTTCTTGCCTCTATAATGGCAATGCTGGTTTCTTTCCATCACTGTTTTTGTCACTGGTGCAATCAGGCCGCTCCCACACTATGTACACTTTCCTTTTGCTTTGTCCTCATTCTTTGTTTATGTCTGACAGCACTTCTGCTGCTGCAATCCACTCAGGTGGGACATGCTAATCTACATCTTCCTCTTACGTTTCCATTTTTCTCTTCAGATCTAGGAATTAAAATGGTGATTAACCCCTTACTAATAAGCGAGCAATCTCACAACATTCTTTATTCAAGCCTTAGGAAGAGTCAGAGACTCTTAATAATTTTAGGTTTTATATTAAATAAATATTTTAATTACTCTGTTAAGCAGGATTACACACATTATCTTTATGTACATGAGAGGAAAACATGTCCACCTTCAGACATCCACGTTACCACTTTACCTTCAATGTCCTGTTTTTATTCTTACTGAAGTCTAACATTCATTCAAGAACCTTTCACTTGCTCAGCTGCAAAACTGAAGCATGACAGATCATCTTTTGTCATTCGGTAAGTGGGTGACCTTTCACAGCACCAAGGAGTGGAGATCTCTCTGCACACCAGCTGATGCCCTACATGAAATGCATCTAAGGTGGCAGTTCAGTTCACATTGTGTACATGTCTCTCTAGAAGACCAAGAAAGAAGGCGTATGGCGACTGCACCAGCTGCTTGCTTCCAGCTCTGGCCTTTGGACCAGGGTGGAGGGGAGCATCCTTGCTGTGTTACACTAGTGTCCTTGTGCTATCCAGGAACAGTGAACTTCAGTCTCTAGGGCTGCTAATCCAGCATGATTCCATTCCTTTTATAGCCGCATGCTTATTCTCCAATATTTAATTCAAATAAAAAATCAAGGAAAAACAATGTAAGGAAAAACAAGTAATAGTATTTTTTTGTTATTTAGGAGACTGAAAAAATGATGGGTGCTAGAGAGTGCATTTTCTTTTTGAGGTCCAGTAAAATAACTGCTACACAGTTGAATCGTTGTGCAGCTACAGTTGTGAGTCTAGATTCCGGGCTCCAGAATGAGCCAGGTGACTCACCCTTTAAAGAGAACTGAACACTATTTAAAGAGAAGAAAGGGGAGTGGAGATATATATGCGCATAGATACTTTATGTATGGCTTATATGTATGCATGCATCTGTGAATAATACATATTAATATTTCTTTCAAACGAAAAGATGAAGGATAGTCACAGAACCAATGAAAATACTCATCATAAAAGAACAGCAACAAAAATCAAACAGGTTGAAAAAGCCATTTGATCTATACTGTTCCCTTCTAAGACCAGCTGCAACATTGGGTCAGTGGCAGGGTTTATATGCTTACTGTAATTTGCAAGGTATTTCATCAATGTTTAAGATCACCAAGTGAGGCAAAAGGCAATGCTCATATTAATCACCGTGCTTCTGCACTTTCTCTGATGCCACAGTCCAACCCACTTGCAATAATTGCATGCGAGGGCTGAGAAAACTCTACAGCATGTTTTGGAAATTCTTTTGCTTGGTCCTGGAGGGAGAGAGGAGTAAGCAGGCAGAGAAGAGGAATCTGTATTTAAAACCCACATAGAAAAGATTTAAGAGTCTGCCTACAAATCCTAAACTCGTAACTCTCTGGCAGCAATTTTGCTTGAAATGGCCAGGGAGAAGGTTCCTTTCTACCAAGGGTATGGGTGTGGAATTGTAATAGACACTTCCATAAACTGCTGTCTGTGTAAATGTCAGGATGTTGGCTTTCTGCCCCATTTTCAGCTGCAGAGAACAGCAGATGGGAGGGGCAGAAACAATGAAGATCCCTTTTTAACTCTCAGTTTGAAAAACCTCCCAACCCTTTTCAGCCAAACAGCTCTTCTCCTAAATATTATGAACAGTATTTTCTAGATCCTGCTTCTGAAATTACAATTACTTTACTATATACCTAACCTAATTTTAAACCCCAAGAATTTCACAGTGTGTGCAATAGGGAGCAAACAAGGACTAGTTAGCTCCACATAGAACAGCAAGTGATCACGGTTTGTGAGTTTTCAGTTACTACTTCAACAAATGAAGAGTGTAATGCACATTAAAGTTGTGTTCCAGGTATAAAGTGGAATGAGTGGAGAGAAATGCGAAAATGTGAACAGTCATGAAAGGAGCTTAATAAAGCATTGACTAACTGACATGGTTAGTTAGAGTCTGGAATTAGGAAGAAAGAAGTATTAAAGAAGCATTATTTTGTTCAGTCTGTTCAGAGATTGCTTGGTCCTTTTACAGAACAAGACTGGAAGCCAACTGAAGAAGCCTGATCAGGTTCATTATTTAGCTTTAGAAAATTCTTCCAAATATAAGCTAGATTCCAATAACAACAAAACTAAAATTATTTTCACATTTTTAAGGAAAGATCCTTGCACTACGCTGCTACTCAGTATCTTAGAAAATCATAGGTGTCATATTTTTTAGTATACATATCCACATAGTGCCACCAACAAATTGAAGGCAAACCCCATTGCACATAACCACAACACGATCCCACGGAACGCAGTTCAATGCTGCTAACTGTGGAATACCAAGCAACCAGGGGTCACACTGGCAAACACTTTGGTGAAGATCTGTAAATGAACCGAGGATTTAACCCGGTGAGTTGCAGTTGCATTACAGTAAAGATGGCAGAGACTATTTATTGTTCAGTTCTGGAATCTAAGCTAACCTCTGGGTGTGGTGCAGCAGGACATTTTCACTACGGTCAAGTATTGCATATTAGACTAATTACAGATATATTTCACCTTCCTCTGAACTTTGAATCCGAGCTTACACTGAGTTGTCAGGAGTATCACTCAAGCTTGCCATTTTTAAGCTTTGCCATTTAACTTACAGAGTTTTTGGTATCTGAAGAGTTTTATGGTCATGAACAGGGAAACCTGATACAAGTGGCTGGTTTTCCAGGTCTTCAGAGAGACAGAGACCATTTTCAGTAAGCTTTTCAGCACACCACTGCTGGCCCTTAACCTGCATCTGCATCAACATTGTTGCTATGACCCCAGCCATTCCTGAGGGAAAGAGATTTCATTTGTAGTAAATTATCGATACTGGAAATGGCACCATGGCCTAGGCAGGGAAATGACACTATTTCTATTGTTATCTGCAGCAGTTTTATAAGACTGTAAGTAATATAAAATTATACAGCAACTGTGTCCTAAGCAAACTACCGTGCCCCCTTGGTGGACACTTTATCCAAATTAAATCAGGGGTGATGGAATAGAGAGAATATGGAAGTGTAAGGAGAGAGCAGTACATCCTCTCTGCAGTGCCAGTTCAGATCTGCACTATAACTGGGTTTCACTAGTTACTAGGATTTGCTGCTTCCATATCATAGCTGTTAAGTGGGCTGAATAATCTAGAATGTTGTGGATTTTTTACTATTTGAAGGCTAAGATGTCTGTAGTGGTTTGGATGTGTACATTGATGATGACTCAACATTTAGACCTAATTTAGGGAAGGAAAATGAAGCACAGAGTTACTGGGCTTAATCAACTCTTACACACTTTAAGGAGCACATGGAATAAAATACTTGGTTTCAGTTGTGTTTTCCTTTAATAAATAGCACTAGTAAATGCACACTTCATTTTTGTCAAGGATTTTAAACTGTTCTTCAACTATGAGTCTCTTTCTGTGCACAGAGCGGTGTAAACAGCTTGCCAGGCAACTGGTGGAAGAGCCAAAATTCAGAATTCAAGAATTCAGATTGCCTGCCCTCCTGTGTTCTTCTACCCTTATTGTCAAGCAAGTTACCCAACAGGAGAGCGATTCAGGTGGAAGAACAAATAAGCAAACAAAGGAATAAAATTAAATATAAGCAAAATGAAAATGACCAGCATGAGAGTCCAAATAAGCAGAATGCAAAAAAGAAATAGTAAAAACATTATGAAATCAAATTAGAGATTAGAATGAAGAAGTAATTTCCATTTTAATACATGACTGCTAATGGTGTATTAACGATTTTCCTCATATACACAGGGCTTTGGTCCAAAACTCTGAATGAAACCATTAATGTTCTTCCATGTATCTTTTACCAGAACACATCAGTGCTCCTTAGCCAAGGTGCTCCTTGTTTTTGTTCATTTTGCCTGCCTGTTTTCACTGCATGTCATTTCAATGCTGGGGAAAGCATCAGCTTGACAGCTTTGCAGGCTAACATTCTCTCTCTGCAGAGAAGGGAAGGATGTGCAGCAGTGGAGGAAGCTGCCTACAGCAGCTCTCAGCTGCCTGCCTCAGCTCAGCTCTGCCCTGAACGAACCCGCTGGCACAGCTCCGGCCCCTTTGCTTGTGAGGCAGTCACTTAGGGACAACAGCAATACAGATTCTGTGATGCTTTTTCTGCGAGAAACTGGACTTGGGCACAGCTCACATCATCCATCAGACTGGGTTAACATGTTAACAGTTTGTAGTCACTAGTGACCTGGGTTGGATTTGACTGGGCAACAGGCCATTAACAAGAAAGCCTCCATAAACCATTGCTAATTCCTCTGAACCATTCAAACCCCTGTACTGCTAGCAAAAGAAAAAAAAAGAGGCACTTTAAAAAATAAAGCTTCTCACAACTGACAGAGAAGCAGTCACCCACACACACACCTTATTCACTCACTGTACTGAACTGGCATTCCTTCAAGAGCTGGGAAGGGCCCAGAGCTGCTGATTCAAAGACATTTGGAGTAAGAACATAAAATGTTAAGGTTTTTGTTCCTTTCTGGCTTCTTGCTTCTTTCTTTGACCTACTATGCCTGTCCATCCTGAATGTCAAGCAGCAGAGCAGCATCACCTTTGCAAAGAAGTCCCAAGTATCTTGGCAAATGCATTTACAAGCATGTGAAAAAAATGGAGGTTTCCACTACTCCAAGGAATACATGTCTGGTTTAGAGTTGTGGAGCTGAGAGACCCAGACAAAGGATCAGGAATCGAAAAAGTTATACAATCTTGTATACACAGAGGTGTCTTTTTCAGAAAAGATTTTGAAATGATCCTTGTAGTGCATTCACAGCTCATGTTCAGAGACATTTGCTTACATTGAATACCCCTGAAAAATTCCCACGAGGAAATGGCCAGAATTAATTGCTATCTGCACTTGCAGGGAATTGCATCTAAGTCAAAGTGGTTGTGATCAACCCAAAGCATTTCTCAAAAAAAGGCAGTTGCATTTTTATTTAAGTGTCTATCACCTTATAATTGTCTATCACCTTATAATTGTCTATCACCTTATAATTTCATGTTCAGTGTCACCTTGGAATGAGTAACAGCTCAAAAGTTTATTATTAATTTCTGATGAACCTGTGGTTAGGACCAGCCTAAGTGAGCAAACAGAAAAAACTGATTTGAATTTAAGTCTCCCTCTTTGTTGGTCTGATGAAACGGGATCATCCTGATCTTTTGTTAAGTACTGAATAGCTGGGAGTCTGTTTCTCTTGCAACCTGTCAATTTGACAGATACATTTTTAAAAAGAGCTGTTTTCCTGATGATTACCATATGAAGCTCTAAGTGACTGAGCATTTAATCTTTCCATTTTAGCAAGCAAATGTTGTATTTACTATGACTAATAACATTTTCAAGGTCAATATAACAGGACATTCCTTACAATTGTTCAAATTATTAATATAACATTTTAAGGCTTTAAAATAAATACAATGGTTTTAAGATGGAACTACACTGATTAAGATCCTAAACAATTCCGTTCACTTCATGACATTTATTGCAGTTTCAAGCACTTGTAACAGGGAAGAGAATTTACCTATTCCTTTTCACATTCCTAAAACAGAAAGAGAAAACAAGAGCGCTCAGTAGCGCTGACATGAACCCTAACATTGTCTCTATTGAGATGAGGCATACACTACTAAAAAGATACTTAATGTTTTAAAGCTAAATAATGTTCAGCAATCCCTGTTACACAGGCAGGGTAGTCCTCTCAGAGCAAGTATGAGAAGAGGTTTAGCTGTTCTTTGGATTTCTTCAAGTTTTCTGCTAGATCCCACCACAACAGGACGCTGGGGAGCTGAGCAATAGACCTGGCACAATAATCTCATTGATCTCTCAATTATTTCTGCTAAAAGAAAGAAAAATAAAGATAGCAAAAGGAATTGGAGAAGTCAAGATCCGTGGTGTCCTGGTTGGGCCAGGATGGGGTTAATTTTCCCCAGGAGTTGCTGTTCGATGCCATGTCCCTACCCGAGGCACGGGCAGCGCAGTCGCTGCTTTGTCTCCCCCGGGTTCCCTCGCCCTGTGTCTGTAGCTGGATCCCTGCGCTCGGTACCTTTATACATCTCGTTTTGTACATTGTTACCCCTGGTGCTGTTACTGTTGCTGTGACTGTTGGTTTTGCATCGCTGTATTAAATTCTCCTTATCTCCACCCGCAGGGTTTGTATTTTGCTACCTCTCCTGTTCCCGTCCGGGGGTGGGGGGGCAGCGGCCACGTGGTGCCCGGTCCCGGCAGGGTTTGAACCACCACAGTTGGTTTGTGAGTGTATTGTGGAAACGCATTATCTAAGATAAAGGGAAAGAACATCAAATGAGATAATGTCCCTGCATGATTATCTTCAGACTACTCTGATTAGTGACAAATAGTAGAGAGCTGGAAATCTATACAAATGTCATTAGACCAAGGGTTGTAATGTGATTTAGTGATGTGGCTGCAGTGATAGCTGGTTCCCTTGACACAGCAAAACACACAGAGTTGTAGCATCCTCGTCTCACTACTGTGCTAAAAAGCAAGCATCCAACAAATGTGCCTGTATGAGTAGGCAAGTAAGGGGTTGATGCCTATTTGCGTCACTGCGTATTAAACTGCTGACTTAAATTTGCATGAGGAGAGTCCTAAGACAAAATGTACTTCACAACATTGCAACAGTGAAATGTGGTTTGATTTTTCCAGCACACAAAATAAAGATTAATTCCTTTTCCCACTGTTAGTCTTCCTCTTTTTCTTTCATTTCCATTCACCTTTTTTTCATCTTTGACTCTCACAGGCCACACTATCACTGGCTTCTCCAGGTGGCACCTACTGGGGGATGCTTTCTGCAGTGGCAGCAAGTGGCAGCTTCTGCTGCACACTTTTGTTTCAGGGCATCACCAGTTGCAGTCACCCTGGCTGGGCTCCAGCTTGCCCTGCTAGTTCTCAGACTGCTTTTTCTGGCCATTGAGCAGTCCTCATACCATAACAGGGCAATTTTTAATTCCTCTTTCAAGGGAAGTAGTGAGAAATAAATTTTCTTTGTGATAATGAGAGATAATGCTGTTTGCAATCCCATAAAACTTTTGGGGTTGTTTTTGTAATCTTAGTTATCACAGAATCACAGAATGTTAGGGATTGGAAGGGACCTCGAAAGATCATCTAGTCCAATCCCCCCGCCAGAGCAGGATCACCTAGATCAGGTCACACAGGAACACGTCCAGGCGGGTTTTAAACGCCTCCAGAGAAGGAGACTCCACAACCTCTCTGGGCAGCCTGTTCCAGTGTCTGTCACCCTCACTGTGAAGTTTTTTCTCATATTTATGTGGAATCTCCTATGTTCCAGCTTGCACCCGTTGCCCCTTGTCCTATCATTGGATGCCACTGAGAAGAGCCTGGCTCCATCCTCCTGACACTCTCCCTTTACATGTTTATAAACATTAATAAGGTCACCCCTCAGACTCTTTTTTTTACCAAGCTAAAGAGACCCAGCTCCCCCAGCCTTTCCTCATAAGGGAGATGTTCCACTCCCTTAATCATCTTAGTGGCTCTGTGCTGGACTTTCTCCAGCAGTTCCGTGTCCTTCTTGAACAGAGGGGCCCAGAACTGGGCACGATGTTCCAGATGTGGTCACCAGGGCAGAGTAGAGGGGGAGGAGAACCTCTCTTGACCTACTAACCACACCCTTTCTGATCCACCCCAGGATGCCACTGGCCTTCTTGGCCACAAGGGCACATTGCTGGCTCATGGTCATCCTGCTGTCCACCAGGACTCCCAGATCCCTTTCCCCTACACTGCTCTCCAACAGCTCAGTCCCCAACTTATACTGGTACCTGGGGTTGTTCTTGCCCAGATGCAAGACTCTACACTTGCCTTTGTTATATTTCATTAAATTCCCAGGAGGCCTTGGCTTTCCTAGTTGCGGCCCTACATCCTCTGACTAGAGTCTTATAATCATTCCAAGCGGCCATCCCTTCCTTCCATGATTTATAGACCTTCTTCTTCCTCTTGAGTTTGCCCAGCAGTTCCCTGTTTAACCACACAGGTCTTCTGGCTCCCTTTCTTGACTTCCTACCTGTTGGGATGCTCTGATCTTGAGCTTGGAAGAGGTGGTCTTGAATGCTAACCAACTATCTTGGGCCCCTTTACCTTCTAGTACCCTTAGTTAATCTTAGTTATATCCCAGTTAATTTAACACAGTGGATTCTATTGGATATACCAGCTAGATATACTAGGGTCTCATTGGCTTCAGGGCATCATACCGGTAGAGCCAGAAAAAAGTGTATAGGAAATTGCCCCAGTCCTTTTCTATTCTTCAGCCAATTAAGAATGACAGAGACCCTCTTCGATGACCGGGGGATAGGAGTCTGGGCATGTTCAGGCAGTGGCCTAAACACATTTATTAGCAAATGGATTTTTGTTATTAAATGACACAGTTTTATGAATAACTGAATCTTCATATAATTATTTCCAACCAACTTCCATCCATTAACTAAATCAACACAAAAAGACATTCCTAGTGAGCAGACTGGACAGAATGAGGTTAACTATTTGAATTCTTGGCTGTCAAATTCGTTATCGGTTATTAGGTTCTTCATAGACTAATTGCAGCTGTTCTCTTTTTTAACATTTCATGGTATGTCTGTCATCATCAGTCTACAAAGCATAGGAATACAATTTTCTGTTTTACAACCTTGATTTAATTTCATTTGCAAATGCTAGGAAACAAATTTAGCAGTGTTGTACAGTTGATGAGCAGGGCCCTGAAAGACAGTGCATAATAACATCTTCCTTCTAACTTCTATCTGTTTTCTGAGGGACATAATGCAGTTACTGTTCACCTTCTTTCCTGGTCATATTGTTCATACCAGTGGGAGTAGGCTCCCTCATGACCTATGACTGCCAAAACATCAGTGTGCATTGAAGACAGATACTCTGCAACAGACACTGCATCTAAGCAGAGATGAACGGAATTAAAACATTCTCAGCCTAAGATAGGAAAGGGGGGGAGAGGGTTCATAGGCTTCAGCAATTCCTTGAAGGCCTTCATGACATAAATATTAAATTTTATACCTGATACACTTGACAAAGCAAGGAACCAAGTCCTGAGCACTAGGTTTGAGTGACTGTTTAACAAAACGCTATTTCTGTGATCAATTTGTTTTTCTAAAATATTTATAAATTCACAAGGGAAGGAGAGAGCTGATGCACAGAAGACAGTCCTGTGCTTTCTGTTTATTCTGGACACTTAGAGCTTCCTCTAAAAGCCTGCTGAGAACATAGGCTAAAAGAAAGCCTCCAAGAGGAAGTACTGAAAAATAAATAGGCAATGCAGACAAGGCTGCTGAGGCTCACTACAGAAAGTCAGTCAGTGTGTCAGAGCTGCTGTTAGTGCCCTGAACGCAAGCCTGGGACACAGAAATTGCCATAGAATTCTTTTTGCAACATATGATTACATTCTTAACCTCTTTGTCTTTTTTTTTCCATTTTGATGAAGAGTAACTAATTAATTTCTAGGAATGTAAGTGGCATTAATTCACTTGGATCAAGCCTCATTTTTTTATTTTTTCCTGATTCAGTGCCTGACTCAGAACCATCATTCTTATTGCTCCTGTCAGACTATTCCACATTTCCCGGTGGTTTTCACTACTGCAATTTGGAAGCACTCTTTGTTCTTATAGTCCCAGTGCCTACTAAAGGCTCCTCTTTTCATGTTCTTTGACGTTTATTCCCTAGGAGCCGGATCCTTGCGTCCTTACATGTGAGCCAAATCTCCCAATGAATTTGCAAACATGCAGGATCAGCAACTTAAACAGTTTATTTTTTCTATCGTGGTTCTCTATGTACACAGGAAAAAGGATGCCTATGGGCAAACACTGCATCACTAGGTTTCATCTTCACAAAAAGGAAGCTTAGAGAGGAAGGAAGGCACAAGAGTGAGAAGTTAACGTTTAAAAAAAATAAAAAACAGCCTTCTCAAGATCTTTCCTGACAGGCTAGTGGTTATGGATGCAGTTACAGGACACTGAACTTAACATGTTTCTTGAAATACATCAAACGACTCCTTTGTGGGGTTAGCACAGTGTCAGCAGTAATAGCTGATTTCAGGGTGTTCTTAGAATAATATATATCTTTGGATGTATTTTTGAGGCATCCTTCAACTTGGATATCTATACTACATATATATATATGCACACTACATACTACTACATATATATACACACATATACATATACTACATATACAGGACAAAAGGATTCTGCGACAGGAATTAGCAGGGCTCATTCAGACACCTTTAAACTACACTGGAAGGGGGATGGGGTTGTAACTGGATGTGCACCAGTAGGGCAGTGCTCTAGTATTGATGAAGACCAGGAGGCTTCCCAGCTCCCTAGGGTGAAACTGGTGTGCTCAGCTCGCTCCCTGAAATGCCTGTGCACCAATGCACACAGCATGGGGAATAAACAGGAGAAGTCAGAAATCTGTGTTCAGTCAGGAGGTTATGACCTGGTGGCAATTACAGAGACATGGTGGGACAGCTCACATGGCTGGAATGTGGTCATGGATGGCTGTGTCCTTTTCAGGAGAGACAGGCCAGCAAGGCAAGGGGGTGGAGTTGCTCTCTACGTGAGAGAGCAACTAGAATGTATTGAGCTCTGTCCAGGGATAGTTGAAGAGTGAGTTGAGAGTTTGTGGGCATGGATTAAGGGGCAGGCTGGTGAGGGTGATACTGTTGTGGGTGTCTATTACAGGCCACCGGATCAGGACGAGGAAGTTGACGAGGCCTTCTACAGACAGCTGAGAACAGCCTCGCAGTTACAGGCCCTTGTTGTCATGGGGGATTTTAACTAACCTGATATTTGCTGGAAGACATACTCAGCCAGCCATCCACAGTCCAGGAGGTTCCTCCAGTGCATCGATGATAACTTCCTCATGCAAATGGTGGATGAGCCAACTAGGAGAGGAGCGCTGATGGATCTTCTTCTCACTAACAAGGAGGATCTGGTTGAAGCAGTGAAGATTGAG
>VYZX01020580.1:630041-652472 GCA_013401335.1 Brachypteracias leptosomus | reverse complement strand
GTCAGCCTCACCTCCATCCCTGGAAAGGTGATGGAACAACTTGTCCTTGGCACTGTCTCTAGACATATCAAGGATAAGAGGGTCATTAGGGACAGTCAACATGGCTTCAGCAAGGGGAAGTCATGCTTGACCAACCTGATAGCCTTTTATGAGGACATAACCAGGTAGATAGATGATGGTAGAGCAGTGGGTATGGTCTATCTTGATTTCAGTAAAGCATTTGACACAGTCTCCCACAGCATCCTCACAGCTAAACTGAGGCAGTGTGGTCTGCACGATCGGGTAGTGAGGTGGATTGTGAACTGGCTGCAGGATAGAAGCCAGAGAGTTGTGGTCAATGAGTCTAGTTGGAGGCCTGTATCTAGCGGAGTCCCCCAAGGGTCGGTACTGGGACCAGTACTGTTCAAGATATTCATCAACAGCTTTGATGAGGGAATAGAGGGAGCTGGGTCTCTTTAGCTTGGAAAAAAAGGAGACTGAGGGGTGATCTTATTAGTGTCTATAAATATGTAAAGGGAGAGTATGAGGAGGATGGAGCCAGGCTCTTCTCAGTGACATCCAATGATAGGACAAGGGGCAACGGGTGTAAGCTGGAACATAGGAGATTCCACATAAATATGAGAAAAAACTTCACAGTGAGGGTGACAGAGCCCTGGAACAGGCTGCCCAGGGAGGTTGTGGAGTCTCCTTCTCTGGAGATGTTTAAAACCCACCTGGATGTGTTCCTGTGTGACCTGATCTAGGTGATCCTGCTCCGGTGGGGGGATTGGACTAGATGATCTTTCAAGGTCCCTTCCAATCCCTAACATTCTGTGATTCTGTGATTTAAATTTAGGAACCTGAAGTTTCTAATAGCCTGACACCTGAGGCTGGAAAACACTGCCTGCTCCCATTTACTTCAGCTTTGGTATCTGCGTCAGAGGATGCTGGCCTGTTGAGGTAGAAAATGTAATATATTCCATTTATGTCCTACATAAAAGTTGAGATCAGCATCAATGACTAGATCCAATCTGCAGCTTTAACTCAAACAAACAGTGCTGCTGACAACACTATTTCTCTGGATAAGGACACTGTCTCACAAACTTACATATTAGACAATCTCCAAATTTCACTTTAATGTGGCTGTCTTCGCGATGAGCCAAGATTTGACACAATCTAACTACCTAAGAATGTGAAAATTCGTGGTGAGACAGGGCCATTACTGTCTTCTTACACAGTAGAATGAAAATCTTTGCTTGATCTGTCTGCTGTGCACATACAGGACAGAGCCATTCCTAGACTTATGTATTTTCCAGCCAGAGAGATTATTCAGATCTTTTAGTCTGACATTTTACAGCAACAGAATCAACTGTATTCCCCAAGCAGTTCCTACATCAGATCCTTTAATTTATCAATGTTAATTTGGATTACATGTGTGTAGTCTTATGTACCTTGATTATAAACCCTCAATTTATTGTGCATGTGAAATATCACATGCTTCTTGTCTAGATATGCTAATATTTAATGACCAACAGTGACAGATACATGAGCCTCATTTCCAATCTGAAACTATCTAGACTCAGCTTCCTGCTATTGGATCTAAACATATATTCCTGGGGAGGAATAATCCAATCCACCAGCACAGGTTAGGGATTGATCTGCTGAAAAGTAGCTCTGCAGAGAAGGACTTGGAAGTTCTGGTGGACAACAGATTAACCATGAGCCAGCAATATGCCCTTGTGGCTGAGAAGGCCAATGGTATCTTGGGCCACATTAAGAAGAGTGTGACCGGAAGGTCAGGGGAGGTTCTCCTCCCCCTCTATTCTGCCCTGGTAAGGACACATCTGCAATATTGTGTCCAGTTCTGGGCTCCTCAGTTCAAAGGTCACAGGGAACTACTGGAGAGAGTCCAACGGAGGTCTACGAGGATGATTAAGGGACTGGAACATCTCTCACATGAAGAAAGACTGAGATCCCTGGGGCCATTTGGCCTTGAGAAGAGAAGGCTGAGAGGGGATCTGATCAATGTTTATAAGTATCTGAGGGGTGGGTGTCAGGAAGATGGAGCAATCAGTCTCTTTTCAGTGATGCCCAATGATAGGATGAGGGGCAATGGGCACAAACTGAAACACAGTAAGTTCCACCTCAAAATGAGAAGAAACATCTTTACTGTGAGGGTGACAGAGCACTGGGACAGGCTGCCCAGGGAGGTTGTGGAGTCTCCTTCTCTGGAGACTTTCAAGATCCGTTTGGATGCATTCCTGTGTGACCTTGCCTAGATGGACCTGCTTTGGTAGGGGGGTTGGACTAGATGATCTCTAGAGATCTCTTCCAACCCCTGCCATTCTGTGATTCTGTGATTCCAGACCTATATTTTCTCGAATTATTCATAATTTCAGTGTGATCTAGTTTTGGATAGTAAAACTGATAAATATGTATTTCCACAAGTGTTTTACAAAGACTTTTACACAATTTTATTTATTACTTAGGTCCACCATTCCTAGATTTTCCACAAAAGTCAGGTAGATCCACTCACAGTGATTTATATAGTTCAGTTTTCTACATTGCTTCTATTTAAACAGAGATAATTTACATATACAGCAGGTCCATTTGACCATAAAAAGGATAGCACAAGGGTTTGAAGACTCAGCTAAAATCAGACCTAAGGCTCAGGTAGTACTATCTCTTGCCAAGAGTATTTTGTACACTTCTTTGTTTAACCTTGAAAATAGAACACGCAAGATACTGCCATCACCTACAAACAACACAGTAAGTGTGTGGCACATCAGCTCTACTTTGGCAGCACTCCAACGGGAAATTATATTTTGTAGAGGACTATTTTACTCTATTGGCATTATAACCAGTGTCAAGGCCATCAGTGAGAGCATTAAGCAGACAAAAAGTCTGCCAGAAGATCTCAGTTGTTTGTGCTACTGCATGTGCCTTTATCCCTGATGGCATTCCCCAAAACAAGGAAGAATAATCTTTTTATAAATAAATTACTTTAAATTCAGGTAAATGCATGCTAGAGGAGTGAGATGCTCTGGAATACTGAAACAGCTTGTGAATGGAAAAATCATTCTCTAGTACAAACTAAGGGTGTTGATGCATTGTCTGCAGGAGATAGCAACGTTCAGCCTTCTGGGGGACACAGCAAGTGAGAATTAATGCAGCAGGACATCTTTCTAAACAAGAAGTTTGCCACCTGCCAAATGTTGTATGCATTTTCTGTTGTAAAAACTCCCCTGTGTTTGTATTTCTATATCTTATTCCCATTCTCTTTCAGGTGATACTCCTTGAGGTAGTTTTAAGGAGTCACCTAAAAAAAGTCCTTTTCCTAAAAAAACTAAACAATAAAATATCTCACAAACCCATGCAAAGAGAAAAAAATCTTCAATAATGTTTTTTTATTATATTATATTTTGCCCCTCCAGCCATCACCACTGAGTATAGAATTTCTTGCACCTTTTTTTTTTTTGTCTTGTGCCTGTTTTGCTGGCTGAAGAAAATGACTGTAAATCAGTTTGCATTCAAAACACCACACTTACAACTAAAAGGACAGGATATTATACCATTAAAAATAAGATTCAGTGTAATGGTAAAAATCTTGTGACTGACAAAGGAGCAACTTTTGAGTGATAAATTCTCATTTTTAAAGGGCAAAAGAGACTATCACAATAGTCTGAATTCCTACGTAACAGAGACAATGTAATTTCACACAATAATTCCTACATCAGTCCCCTGCCTTCTGATCTGCAAGAAAACCTTCTGTTTCATATGTTGCACATGGCAAGCAAAGACCCTGGGATTTGTCAGCTTTATGCATGACAATTATCAAACAGATTTACAAAAAACATTATCAGCAACAAGGCAGAATCAAATCTTGGCTCTAAACAATCTTGAACTTAGATGAATCAGCACAAGGAAATAATGATAGGAAGGGAGTATCTTTTAGACATCATCTTTTACAGGGTGAACACAGGGTAAAACCAAACTATCTTATACTTCACAAAGTTCCTGTAATTGGATCTTGCACAGTGGATAAATACTGTAATATATCTGTTTCTTCATTAGCACACACTCTGATAACCTGCAGTACAACATCCATCAAGCTCTTCCCTTCCTCTGAGGAAGGCTGCTGCCAGTGGCTGACAGACGTGAGTCAGGCTCTGTGGGATCAGCAGACTTGTGGGTTTAGGATGTGTACTGGCTGCAAACAGGAGCCCAGGCAGTGTGGGGCCAGGATGCACAAGATGGAGGGAGAACAGGCTGTTCACCCTGATAAAGGGACCAGGGCTAGTTACAAGTGATTTCTGATCTTTCTGAATCACCATGAAGCTGTTGTAGGTGGCTCCTAGGGATGAGGAAAGGATTATACTTTGGCCAAGGGAATTTCAGGCCTATGGGTTAGCATTTGTAACTTGGAATGAGAATCTCAGATGTTTGGAAGAGTCACAGCTTCGTACTTCTACCCTTGGCTGCCCTTAGACAGTAAGTTAGGAAGCACAGAAAAGACTGCTATGAGTAGTTCAGGTTAGAAAATCGTCTAACATCACAGGTAAGAACATTTCTGTCCACGGCCTAATTAGTATAAAAAAAACAAGATGAGATTTTCAAAGGCTGTGAGACACCCTGCTTATCTTAACTTTCATGTTATATTGCTTCTGTATTTATACATTTTCTGTATTAGATCAGCTTTAACTTGGAGCAGCTCAATATCAGAAACACCTTGCCAGTACCACAGAAACACTAGACATAAGTCTACATTAGAAAAGGAAAATTAAGTTAAAGCCTGGAAATGTGGTCTCTGTCTTCAAACCTGTCTTAGGCTCACAATAAAGGCTTAACGTTCCTAAGTGATGTCAAAAGAACTTGCACCAGATAGTCCCAAAACACATGCTGAGCTGAATACTTTCCTGAACTTGGAGACTGGAGGCACCATTTATGCCTGCATATAGTTTTTCCTGTATGTTATTTCTTAATCTTTGAACACTTCATTTTGCAATATGAATATTGCTTTGTGTTTTATTTTTTAATAGCACAGTGATTATACTGGCAGTAACACTGACATCATTCTCGTGCTGTGAATTCCATAGTTACATTAAGAACCGCAGATTACTCAAATGGGATAACCTAACCAGTGGGAAATAAACAGAAAAGCTCACTCACCATGACAGTTTTTGGAATTACACCAGAGATGAACCTATCTCTGTGGACTCTCCCAACTCACAAGTCCTAAAGCATTACCTGTCACCTTTGCCAGGATTGCAATCCAATGTTGTTGCCCTTGCATTTAAATAAAAAGCCTCTCAGCTGATCTCTTTCTCTCTACCTTCTCTCTAGCTTCCCTATGGTTTAAACAGACATTTTATTTTTCTGTTCTGTGTTTGCCTATAACTACTTTTAGCACCGAATAACTGACACCCTAGGGAGCATGATGTCATCACACTTCACACTTACGGAGCTATCGAAAGTCAAAACCAGACAGCAGCAGCTGTCATCAAGGTGAGATGGCTCATTAGGCAAGGGTAAGAGAGTGACAGCATCAGAGCCAAGTTCAAAGGACCAAAATGGAGGAAGTTCAGTGAGATCTCAAATAAGAATAGTTCTTTCTTTTGTAAGTAATCTGCAGCCAAGAATTGAAAACTGGTATGCATGTTTTAAGGCTGCTGAAAACCTTCTACAGTACAAATAAAAATACAGTCGTACTGGCAATCCGCTTGTCAGTGTCACACGCCAAAGTTTGTGGATGTTTGAAATTAACACCTGTCAACTATCCACATCCCATAAGAAAACTACAGAACAAGCAGCAATTGACAGCTTTGTTAGCAATTAAGGACTAAGTGATCATGGACACTGAACCTATCCATTTATCAATATTTTATCCCAGTATATCTAATGATGCATTGCCCTAGAAACCTCCATTTGGTTGGGTATATGGGGCATTTTTAATTTCCCTTCAAAAGATGGAGCTTCATTCCCTTGCTCATCCTGTAGCAACAAAATAAACAAAATTAAAACCAAACAAAAAACCTAGACCGACTACAAACCTCGTGTTACTGCAGTTTCTTCAGCATTCTGGAAATTATCTGCATCATCTACATTTGTCTCACCATCAAGCTTTACTTCCATGTCAGCAGCTGTAATTTCTAGTGCATCATTGTATGATAGAATTATCATTGTATGATAGAATTATCACCACCCTCATCAACTACAGTGATAACTGAGGCTAAACATTCATTTGGCATGTGGGTCTCAGCTACCAAACTGTTAATCTGTGTCCTTGCCTTTATAGGAGGTGTCCTGCTTCCTTCCTTATTTGAAACTGAGTATCAATTTTATATCAAGTACAATAAATACACCTAGTTTTCTATGTGCACACAGATTGTAACAGTTCCTTATGCAAATGACAAGTATTGATGTAGTGAGCTAACCAGGAACACCAATTGCTGAAGAAATTGTGTATGAGATCTTCATTCAGCAGGATCTCTTTATGAACAGTTTTCCTTTTTCTCCCTGAATACACTTGACACCTTGAACACCTGGAATCTCATGCACATGGCTGATATTCATGCAAAATATTTTTCTCCATGAACAATTAAACACTTGAGTTTACTTTGGATTTTGTTCCTTCTTCACTATCAGACTGTAATCTCCTGAGGCAAAAATCTAAACGAGAATGTTCTAGCTCTCCTCAGCACATCGGGCACACAGTCTCTCAGAGCCCAAGATGGAAAGGTCCCTTTCAAGTGTCAAAGATGATATCCCCAAGAGAATCTTGCTGTGCTACTTTTGCTGATTCCTTTGAAAGGCTCTATCAGGAAACCTTCCATTATCAGTCACATGAAAAATACCCCCAGTCCCCAAAGCTGAACTGACATCAAAGAGGGACATTTAAAGGGTCTGTCTAAATGCAACTAAAAGGCTTGTTATAAATCTCAGTGTAGGAGCACCCACATCAGACAAGCACAAAGGAATTACCGGCACCAGAATTGGATGGCACAGTAGCAGGCCGAGGGATATGGAAGCAAGCTGCTTACCAGCAGTTTTGCCTAGAGAAGAACACATTGGTAACCTTATCCTGAGGAGAAAGACTTGCGGGTGCTGGTTGATGAACGTGTGCCAGCAGTGCCCAAGTGCAGCCCTGAAAGCCGCCCACATCCTGGCCTGCAGCAAAGCAGTGTGGCCAGCAGGCCGAGGGAGGTGATTCTCACCCTCTACTCTGCTCTCATGAGGCCCATCCTGGAGCACTGCTGTCCAGACTGGAGAGGAGAAGGCTCCAGGAAGACATCATTGTGGCCTTCCAGTATCTGAAGGGGGCCTAGAAGAAAGCTGGGGAGGGACTTTTTATGAAGGCTTGTAGTGATAGGATGAGGGATAATGGCTTTAAAATGGAAGAAGGTAGATTTAGTTTAGAAATTGGGAGGAAATTCTTCACTCTGAGACACTGGAACAGGCTGCCCAGGGAGGTTGTAGATGCCCCAACACTGGATGTGTTCAAGACCAGGTTGGACGGGGCTTTGAGCAACCTGGTCTAGTGGAAGGTTTCCCTGCCCATGGCAAGGGGGTTGGAACTAGATGATCTTTAAGGTCCCTTCCAACTCAAACCATTCTATGATCACTTATTCTCTCCTCACAGACAAAAAGTACAACATAAAAAGACTGAAGAGTAAAGCTCAACAATAGTGCAATGAGTAGACTTAGATGTGTGTGTATTTTCTTTGTCATTAGCAGAGTTTAGCACCAACACAGACAGAGGTTGTGTGCATTTTAAGGACACAGATGGATTCATTCTATGAATATGCATTATGGAAACAGAATTTTCTATCTACAGTACATGAATCCCTAACCAGTGTTAGTGTATTTTTCCACTGAATTAGTGACATTTCTCAACCACAGGGTCAAGGATATTTTGTGTCTCTGTGTATAACTTTCCAAAGTCATTTTTTACAGTAGTTATATTTAGAAGTTAAAGTCCAGTTGCTAGAATTTTAAAATGCATTTCCCTTTAGCTGTCTTTTCTACCACTTTGCTCATTTTTTATGAATGTTTGAGTGGTTCACTGAACAAGTCTGGCTTTGTACATTTAAACTATTTCTTTGTTTGTTCTTGTGCTCTTTCCCTTGAGATTTTCTTTTAGTTCTTTTTCTTTTTACACATATTTACTCTTATTTACACAGCCAAGACAATAACACTCAGATTCCTAAATTTAAAAAAAATTGCTTCATTCTTTTGTCATCTCCAAGACTGAATTGCCATATGGCAGAAACATCTGTTTCTTTGCTCAATTCCTCATTTTCCAGTTTTGGGAGAATACACCCCCTATGACTTTGCTATTCCCTGATAAGTATAAGGGATTTCATTTCCTAATTTTCTGGCTGAGGGCATCTCTGCTCAGTGTTTCTAATTTTTATTTTAATTGAAATTATTTCTCTCTCTCTCCTCTGTATTATGGAGTACTGTAGGGCCACAGATGGTCTGGTTAATCAACAGACCTTACAACCAAATCTGACAATGAAAAAGGACCTATTTACACAAGAACTACACATCAAATCAAACAAATTTGCAGAAAAGAATTAAAATATTCCTATTTCATCCTTCAGCTAATGTGACATTGTTCCTTAACATATATTATGTAATATATACATCCAGTAACTGGCCTTTCATTAAGCCTTTTTAGAGTCAGTCTAGCAACAGGGTTTCAGAATAGGCTTGTTGGCATGCAGCACATAAAATTCCTTCTCACATTCCCTCCCAGAACTCCTAAATCTAACACTGATCATCTAATGGTAAAAACTCTCAGCAATGAATCTAGTCTTAATTCTGTTATAGGACCAACCTGAAATCTCATTTTGGAGGCAAGCTGCCATTTTCTCCTTGTGCAGCAGTATCACAGAATGCCAGGTTAGAAGGGACCTCAAGGATCATCTGGTCCAACCTTTCTTGGCAAAAGCACAGTCTAGACAAGATGGCCCAGCACTCTCCAGCTGAATCTTCAAAGTGTCCAATGTTGGGGAATCCACCACTTCCCTGGGGCGATTATTCCAATGGCTCATTGTTCTTTTTGTGAAAAATTTGCCTCGTGTCCAGTCAGAATCTCCCCAGGAGTAACTTGTACCCATTACCCCTCTTTCAAGTGAGTCCTTGTAAAAAGGGAGTCTCCATCTTCTTTGTAGCCACCCTTTAAATACTAAAGCATGGTGATAAGGTCTTCTTTTCGCAAGGCTAAACAAACCCAGTTCTCTCAGCCTTTCCTCATATGGCAGCTTCCTAGTCCTTGGATCATCTTTGTGGCCCTTCTCTGGACCCTCTCCAGCCTGTTGAAGTGCTGGGGCCTGGGCTTTGGGCCCCAAGTTGAAGTTGACCTATGGATGAGTCACAACCCAGCAACATGTTTTGTTCCCCAAGGCCCCACAGATAGAACCTGGCCCACCTGTGTGAGGCCCCAACTGCCCCCAGGTGATTGTCCTTGGGGTGGTGGGTGAGGCTAGAGAGAGATCAACCAGGAACCAGATCAGTTGGAAGAGAGTTCCTGTTATGGGCAGCTTGCTGAGCTCTCTCTCAGTGGTGTGGTCTCCCTTGGCTGATTTGAGATGGATGGCAAACAAATGAAGAAGAAAAGATGAAGGTATGCTGAGGGGATGTTGCTGAGTTTGGTGTTGGCCTAATGGTGACATTATCAGCTGAATTTGATCTTCTTAGTATAAAGGGCCACTTAATAAGAGGAGGAAGTTTCTTCTTTGCTACTTTATTTAGGTATGGTGAAAGCTTGTGCAAGAACTGGTGATGAATGTCAGTCAAAAGGAAGAAATCCTTTCTTGCACCATGAGATATATTAATGTAATTGTCCTCCTGCTTCACAGAACCACAGAATAGTGTGGGTTGGAAGAGACCTCTGGAAATCTAGTCCAACCCCCATGCCAAAGCAGGTTCATCTAGGCAAGGTCACACAGGAACATGTACAGATGGCTTTTGAAAATCTCCAGAGGACATTCCACAACTTCCCTGGGCAGCCTGTCCCAGTGCTCTGTCACTCTCACAGGAAAGTTCTTCCTCATGTTGAGGTGTAACTTCCTGTGTTCCAGCTTGTGCCCATTGATGTTAAATATATGTTAAAAACAGTTTCCTATTAATATTATGTTAAATCAGAACTTTTTTTTTAATGGAGATATAGACAGGGAAAAAAGCCAGTGCTTATATTTTTGAGTCCCAGTTGCAGCAGTAAGTGACACATGCAGTGAGTATCAGGATCAAATTGTAGCATCTGTCTGTAAAGATTTGTTGGTGTAGAGCTGTCACCCACATGGCTTCTCATCTTGNGTCCTTGGGGTGGTGGGTGAGGCTAGAGAGAGATCAACCAGGAACCAGATCAGTTGGAAGAGAGTTCCTGTTATGGGCAGCTTGCTGAGCTCTCTCTCAGTGGTGTGGTCTCCCTTGGCTGATTTGAGATGGATGGCAAACAAATGAAGAAGAAAAGATGAAGGTATGCTGAGGGGATGTTGCTGAGTTTGGTGTTGGCCTAATGGTGACATTATCAGCTGAATTTGATCTTCTTAGTATAAAGGGCCACTTAATAAGAGGAGGAAGTTTCTTCTTTGCTACTTTATTTAGGTATGGTGAAAGCTTGTGCAAGAACTGGTGATGAATGTCAGTCAAAAGGAAGAAATCCTTTCTTGCACCATGAGATATATTAATGTAATTGTCCTCCTGCTTCACAGAACCACAGAATAGTGTGGGTTGGAAGAGACCTCTGGAAATCTAGTCCAACCCCCATGCCAAAGCAGGTTCATCTAGGCAAGGTCACACAGGAACATGTACAGATGGCTTTTGAAAATCTCCAGAGGACATTCCACAACTTCCCTGGGCAGCCTGTCCCAGTGCTCTGTCACTCTCACAGGAAAGTTCTTCCTCATGTTGAGGTGTAACTTCCTGTGTTCCAGCTTGTGCCCATTGATGTTAAATATATGTTAAAAACAGTTTCCTATTAATATTATGTTAAATCAGAACTTTTTTTTTAATGGAGATATAGACAGGGAAAAAAGCCAGTGCTTATATTTTTGAGTCCCAGTTGCAGCAGTAAGTGACACATGCAGTGAGTATCAGGATCAAATTGTAGCATCTGTCTGTAAAGATTTGTTGGTGTAGAGCTGTCACCCACATGGCTTCTCATCTTGTATTAAACATGACAAGTGCAAGAGAGAAACATGAAAAGTGTTAATAGTGCTGCAAGTCGGATGAAAAGGACAGAATTCAACAGATCTTCTGAAGCTAGGCCTTGGGTGCAAAATTTCAGTAATGACATTTGAAAAATGTATTTTTAACCATAAATTTAAAAAAAAATAAAATCCTGAGTTAAAAAAATGCTTCTATTTTAACAAAAAGCCAGATTTTATTTACATTACTTTTCAAGCAAATATTGCTTTCTTATTAACTTAGATATGGCACAAAAAGTGTTGCTCCTGTATTGATTTTGAACATTTCTCTATTTTTCAGAGGTGTTATTGAACTAAACAGTACAATTTATGATTTTGCCAGGGACTTGCACAAAGCCAATCCTGAAGAAAAAACCTCCCATCTCTGGGAAGGAACATAGAAGAGGAGAGTCCTTGGGTCTGTCTGACTTCGATTCCGTTACAGATGCAATGCGTGGATCCAAGGTACTCTCTTCCATTGACCTTACTTTGACTTTCAGACAAACTATTCAGCCTCCACACATGAGATCTCAATGTCACGTGAAGAACAGAAAGAGGAGTCTGAGAGGAAAACGAAGTTTCCCAAGGTGATGGCATGAACCTTATCAACACTAGGTTTGTAGCCCTAGGTACAAAGTTGGCTTTGCAGTGAGTCTACATGGACTGGGTTTTTACCACTGCTTAAGTTTAATACCTAACTCAGTGGCTTAAGGTAGGCAGTTAGTTCACCCAAGTCTCCTACCTAATCAGTGAAGAGTGTCGGGCTCTTGTAGAGGTGCTTCAGAGCAGAAGCCATATTTCCTGAAAGAATGTCCTCAGCATTTAATCTCTCAAGAGCCCAGGAAAATTTGTTGTCTTCATTTAGGCACCTGTGTTAGGCATGAAAGGTTACGCAATAGGACCTGCCTCACATATCTCTCTCTGCACTCCATTTCTATTGCTTTCACAAGCATAGCTGAAGCTAGAAATAGGAGATTTTATCAGTGCACTAACTGGTTCAATCATACTCTTTCCTGCTCTGATGCTTGTGGTTGCATGTCTAAACAGCATCTTAGGCTTTGATCCCCTCTAGGGAGCACGCACTCTTAAATTTGACTATTTTTAGTACCTCATCTTTGACTATCTTCTCCAAGATGAAAGATGTCCCTATCTATATAATATGGGATGACGATGCCTATGTATGTTTGTGAAGTGCTTACATACTGATACTAGAAAATCCCTACACAGGCATAGCATATTGTATTTTTATAATTAGATATACAGGACGACTGTTACAGTGTCCTGTATTTCACCTGAATATCAATTCATTTACTTGTAATTTGTCACACTCCAATAAATCTCCGATTTCTGAGAAGACAGCATATTGATTAATAAAAACTCCAGTTTACTACATGTCCTCCCTCCTGTGATTTGTGGGTAAACACTGATGCATTTTCTTTGCTGAGTGAAAAAGAATCTGTAACAAGAAGTGACACAGAAGAGAAGCCTTAAACTTTTTGAAGCAAAAAATTATAATTAAAATCTTATGGAAAATTCACTGCCAGTGGAAACAGTCTACCCAGACTGTGCAGACAGACAGCAAAGAGCATAATCAATGTTTTGGGGTCAGACAGAGATCCAAGTCAGGAGGCTCCAGCAACTTTGTTCCACCTCTCTGAGACCCTACTGGACACATGGGATCTGGCTCCAGCCCGCAGGTTATAATCTAGACCACTGCCATGCCCTTTAACAGTGACCCAGGCACAGTAGTGGGTAGCTACCCAGAGGAGGAAAGGCAGAGGGAAATGAGCCTCACTTTAAGGAGCAGATGTCTGCATCTCTCAGGGAGGTCACATCTGAGACATAAACAGCTGCAGAAAATACTCCCAGCTTCACAGCAGCCCCTTTACAACAGAAACCGTGGAATCTGTCATGCGAAGGATCTATAAAAGGGTTTGTCAAAACAGTTGTTTTCCTCTTTACTAGACACTGAGTGAAAACAAAGCAGATATAAATGGACAATTATAACTTCAAGCTGATTAGATTTTATAAAGCCATTTAGAAAATTATTTAAAGTATATTCTGTATTTCTGTAAGATCAAAAATATACCCTCAATTCTGTAAGATTTCAGGTCTTTCTTGAGAACCCCACTGCTCTTTTTGGATGGTTTTTAGTCTTTTTTTAAACCTCTTTAATAGGCAAACAATCCTGCCTCCTGATAGCATACCAATATACCTAAACCAAGAAAGTATATGTGATGAATGTTTCTTTTGCTACAAGCTTCAGATCAAGCCTTTGATGTAGAAAACACATTCTCTTTCTAAAGTTGTAACACATCAGCAAATACTGGTGCAATATACCTGCTTTATTATAAAGAAAATCCTCTTTAAGAAAGGACTCTGAATTCATGTTCCAAATCCAGATTATGCCTCACAGTGTGAGTTTCCCAGTCTGATAGCACTACTAAAATGCCTCCCAGAGACCAAACTCTGCTTTCATTCAAGTTTGTCTGGCCAGCAGAAAATTAATGAAACACCACAGCAGAGCCTAATGGCTCCAACAGCTTCTATGCTAACTCCCATATTCCTTCTGCATGGGAAGTAGCTGGGGAAAGGAGCATTCCTCAAAAACAATTGTTTAAAGGAAGATGAAAGAATCACCATCCAAAGTGGGCAATTCAGGAGTAGTCCAGCTCTAGAAAATATTTCTTTTTAACCTCCACTGAACATTAATGATTATAACTCTAAATTTCTAACTTGTTTCATGATATTCTTACTACATTACATCATGCTACCCTCTGTATAAAAACAATGGCATGAAAGCCCCTAATTTTAGCTGTCATAAGTTAAAGAATAAACGGCAGCAGAAGCTTTCATTTACAATTGCAGGAATTTAGGTGGCTACAAAAAAGTTATCTTTTCTGTATGTGAACAAATGCTCAGTCATGTAAGCAAAACTTCAGAACCTGGAAGTTGTGTGTGCTTAAGAATTAATGGTGAAGGTGTCACTAGGCTCAGAAATAGAGACGACTTTTCCATGTCACCTTCAGCTTATTAATAACCCAATTATTCCTGTTGCAATGGCACGTGTCTCTCTCTGCTTTTTGTTATTGTTATGCAACTAGAATAGCTTTCAGAATCGCTTTTGGCTGAGCTCAAACAGGTAAATGATAGAATTCAGCTAGAATCAGGCTTTATGCTGAAATGCTATTGCAATTCAATAGATGAACATTGAGTGACATAGAGTATGCAATTATGCAAGAAGACTGCAACAAGCCATCTTGGAAGTACTTCCACTTGTGAGAGGATTTTTTCATATTTGGAATCTGAATACATTTAAAAGCCTGTAATCAGTTATTAGAGTCAGATCTGCAATTCTTAATTCTGAGTATCTTCTGTAAGGAAATGAGGTTCTCAATTCTTGTGATTAACTTACAAACAAAGCCAAATACAAGAAGCTAGTTCAGAAAAAATCAATGCAGGGAAACATTGCCATTTTCCCTGTAAATATCCCTCCCTTAGAAACCACTGAGATTTACACTCTCTTTAGCATGTGTTGTATAGGACCATATGCAATTACAGAACTTCCTGCACAAAATAATACAGATCTGGGTGAGATCTTGCACAAATGGGTATAAAAATTATATGCAACCTCCCAGAAAATTTCCAAAGTGGCCCTTATGCTTACTAAATAGTTCATCAATCTAATCTCTGTGTTTACATGTGTATGACAATATTGCCACAAAGCTGCTTTGTTTAGCTGTACGTTTTCATGACCGTGAAGCTCAGAATAATGTATTTTTTGTTCTATTCACTATCTTCACACAAGGATATCTACAATCATTATAAAAAATCTCCAGTCAGAGGAGTAGGGAAAGAAAAGGGACTTCAACTGCTCAGTTTCTAAATTAAGCTACATCTGAAGTTAAAAATAGCTCTTCTGCCTGAAGATGTTATGCTGCCTGAATTTAAATAGCCTGTTTCTTTCCCTGACAGATAACATTTATTGTGCTCTCTTCTGCTACAAAAAACCCCACCTTTTATAAGAAGGCTACCTTTTTTTTAAGTCCAATTTCACTTCATCTAAGATGACAGAATTAAATAGAGTCGATGTTCTAGCCAGGATATGTAAATATGGGATTTTCCCCTAGATATATTTCTCAAATTTTACTAAATAGACCTAAAAATATGTATGTGTATATGTGTGACTTTTCCTAGGTCTTTCTATAGATTCTTTCAGGAAGATCTATAGTAACAATATGCTGCCTGAAATACAATCAGATTTCTATAATACATGTCCTAAAAGTACTTGTGCCCATCTCTACCAACCTCTTTTGTTTTAATTTACTACATATATATTTTTATATATATATGTATGTATGTTTCATTGCTGATTCTAGATAAAAATACATATTAAATGCAATTACATGCCCTATATGTGACATGATTTACTCACTGTTTTTCCCCAAAGCACTGGATGGAAAATAGCAGAAGCCGTATTCCGTTTCTCTCTGGGGCTAATGCAGAGCCAGCATAAGGATATCTATCTTAGGGATATCCTAGATATCTAAGATATTCTATCCCTATTCCTACTGTGGTCAGAGGCTGAGGAGTCAGAATTAAGATACACAGCTTGTGCTACTCACGTAGAGTAATTCAGGCACTGGTTTTATACTGCACGCAGATTAGAAAGGTAAACATTCTTTTAAGCCATCCAGCCCCTTCTCACCAAAGCAGGTTAGTTCTTTCTGTCAGAATTTATAGTGCTCCAACCAGCGTAGTTTTAAAGTTTCAAGCACTGTATCCATGCTTGCCCCTGGGAAACTGTCAATTTTCCTCAGTATTCATTCTAAATTTACTGTGCCTTAATTTCATTTTATAAGAATTACAATTAATCAGATTCACTTCTACACTTTAGGCAAGAAAATAAGAAAGGCATACTTTTAATGTGCAAAAATGAAACCTGACTCTTGCTGTATTGAGACAACCCTACTTTCCTCCTCTTTGATAAATTGCATATTTTATATGAGCACTCCCAAAGGAATAGCACAGAATAGCTCAGGAATAAGTAAATGAAAGATGAGATGGATATAAGTACTCTTACCCCCAAGCAAGCCTTTCACATTGTAGTCAATTGGACTAAAAGCCTGAAAGATCCCTGAAAGCTTTATAAGCATCAATAATATTTGCAATAATGTAAGCCAAAGGCAATGATCTAAATTCTGCAGTCCCTAATTGAATAGAACACCCACTGAAGTCAATAGGAATTGCACTCAATTAAGCTATACAATATTTCAGGTCTAGAGTGTTTTAGGTAACATTACTACACAGCACCTACAAGTAGTTTTATTTGTATAGGGCAATGTTTGCAAGATGTAAGCCTCTGTGAAAGCAGGCAGGACTGGAACACCCAGATGTGGTCCAGTTGTGTATTTCCAGTGGAAGTGAACTGCAGTCACCAACACTACGTGGAGGCAGGATGCCTCATCACTCATCTAGGTGAAGCTGTAAAGGTACTTTGATTTGTGGGCCTGAAAAAGCAAGGTTAGTCATGTCATGGGGGGCTGAATTTTACTCCTATTTTAGATAAAATAGGAAATAAAATTTAAACCCTTGTGAAATTTGATGTGCATGTCCATAGCCCATAATACTCAGAGTAATATAATTTTGCTAAACAAGTTAACCCAAGCTATAGTTTCACCTGTTACACATCAATAAACAGGTACATGTGTGTCAGAGTCCTATCATGTTAAAGGATAGTTTATGTGAAGTGACCTGTGTCAGGACTGATGAGGCTCTGGGACTTCAGGAGTTAGTCCTTAGCTGTTGTAGCCCTTACTTAGCTTTATCATCAAGGCTGTGGCATGAGAGCCATGTGCGTTGCCTCTGAGGAGTCAGAGAAGACGAGCGTTGGTCTGCAGCACTGGCACTGCAGACTGGCACTCCTGCTTTTGGGGAAGACAGGATCATGGCTGCCAGAAACCATTCGCCTTGAGCTTCACGAAAGTATGTCCTAATGCATGTAATGAGTGTGCAGAATCATGTTTGTGAGGCCTGGAAAATGTCTCTCTTCCCAAATGTGAACTACTGAGTCATCCTGCCATGTAAGACAGACTGTGTGCTCTTACCAGAGAATTCCTTTGGATCACTGTAACCACCAGATAACAGATGTTGCTCTCCAGGAAAATTTTTAATACAAGATCTTATAATCATACAGATTATTTCAACTTGACCTTGTAACTACAACAGAAAAGCAAGATAAACTGGGGGATCTCAGAGAGCATCAAAGTAGCGAGGCCCTGAACAACATGACTGCTCAATACTCTACACAAAGAGTAACAGATAACACCCATAGTCTAATAAAGTAAATATTACCTATTCCCAGCTTACATATGGGAACAAGCAAGCCCTAGAGTGTTTAATGGACTTGTGCAACATCATACTTAGTTATGTATTTACTATACATAGCAATTCAGAAATAAGCAATCCAATGTTCAAAAGCATCTATGCATCTTTGAAACTTAGAGCCTGCAGATGTACAACAAAACTCAAGTTAAATCATTTGAAAACAAGACTCAATGTATAAGTTGGAAGCTTTTAGTAAAGTGCTTTAAAATGCCATCTTCTGACAACCACTTCTGTTTTAAACCACAAGACACCTTCTCTGTAATCATTTGTTCAAGGTGAACCTTAACATTCACTTTAAAAGCCCTGTAATACATATTAAATTTCAGTCTTTCCTATCTAGACATACTTCTGGTCAAGTAAGAGCAACTTTCCTTCTGTGTGTCTTTGTCATGTTCCTGAAGTGCAGCTTTGGAGGATAAAGCACAATTTCACTACTCTCTTCCAAAAATGCCAGTAACTTGCAATTTAAAATAAGACCTTTGTATTGTAACTATTCCTGTGCCCTCTGGTGCCTGTTTAAGTTCATGCAATTGAATTATTTCCTTAGTGCCCTGAATACATGCATTTCATGATTTCACATCAGTTTTGGAGTTCTGTCAGCAGATCCCAGAAGTAAGAGAGCTATGCTTATTCCTATCAGGGGACAGCCAGGCCCAGGTAATGCAATAACAGCCTGGATTCCAAACAGCAACAAAATATAGAACCACAGGGCCTTGGTTTGACAGAAATGAATCAGCAAATTTTTCGTCAGATGAACTCATTAATCACTACAATTACGAATCAAAACTCATAGTATTCCTTTCAGAGAGATACTGTTCATTAAAAAAACCCAAACAACACAACAACCAACAAAAAAAGTAATGCCTGGTCATGGACAGATGACATCTGTCAGATAAAATAATCCATCGGGTCTCAGGAGAATTAACCTCTAACAGCCAAGGCCGCAGCTCGGGCTGAGCTGGACAGTGCAGTGGGTACTAATAGTGTTATCAATAATGACTTGCTTTGTCATACACTATGTTTAGAAACTATTGTTCACTCAATGATTATTCACCTTCAGTTATTTTTTGCCTTCTGCTTCTCAACGGATGAGGAGTTTGGGCTACTGAATGTTTTTATAAATTCTTGCATTTATCCAGCATGTCTCAGTCTTTCCAGGATAAGCACTGCTTCTCTTCTGCCATTCCAACTCATCTGCCCATTCATGAGTATCTCCTCGCTCTCCAGCCTGTGCCATATTTTCCATCCTAGTGTGAAACCTAACTTCTCATGAGTGGACAATTTGTGCTGTTCTTTTCTGTGTTCAAAAGCAGAAGATAAAGAGACAACTGGAATTTACCACTCCAAAGTTCCAGCAATAGACATGGCATTAAAAGGCTCAAATTGCTGGACAGCACTTAAACTGTGTCATGAGTAAATATCAGATCTCAAACTTCAGTGTCTGTATCTATCCAAGCTATCCCCCACAGCTTACCACACCAAACCCTGCATACCAGCTGCATCCAAGGTGCTCCAGGAACCCCGTGTCTTCCCCTCCTGCTCCCTGGTTAGTTTACTGCACTCCCAGTATGAGTACCACTTAGTTCCACCTAAACTTACAGCTTTCCTTCATTACTCCCAGTCCTTTTGTGTCCTGATTTCTTGAACTTGTTGCTGCAGAATTGCCCATCTCCTGCAACTGCATCACTCCTCAGAACCACCAATACCTTGCCCTAATTGTTGACAGACATTATACTGTGAACGACTCACAATGCAGACTTCATTCCCTTCTCCTTCTTTCAGCTTCTACCTCTGTCTCACTGTCTGAAGGTAAATGCTGTTCTCTGCATAACACAGTCACACAGCATTTCAAGTTGGAAAGAGAGATGGAGAAGCAGATAGACAGGAAAAAGGTGAACAGAAAGATAAAAACTAAGGCTTGCTACCCACCATTTTCTTCAGAAAGATTTACCTCTGAATGTCTCATTTGAAAACCCACTTTACTAATTAACATGCCTTATCTAGTTGTCATCATGTCATTTTTCTGTCATGACACCACCTAGAAGAATACGAAAGGATCTTTTTGTGGTTTTGTTTCCCAGATTACTAAAAATTGTGGAATCATATGGAATGCTGATAAACTAGGAACATTAGATAATGACAAATTTTCTTCGAGCTTTCAGATTTTTTTTTTTCCTCCAGTGTAAGCATTTAACTATCTTAGACCACTTAAAAGTGATATCCAAAACAGAGATGTCAAAAAAACCTAACGATTTTTAGAAAGAGGAAACAGGTCTACTTTCTGAACAAACCTATTTTCTCAACAGCCTGATGAAAAGATCATTTTCACCTCTGACTAACATTGTCACTCTCAATTCTCTTCTCTCTCATACATGTCCAGACTCACTGCAGTGTTTCAGTTGTTTTGATAATGCAAAGCTATCATAAACACATCTGAATACATAGTTGCTTCTCAAATTCAGCAAACAGAATTTACCACGCTAAATTAAATGTCCCAAATGTCTATTTCCACCGGGGAAAAGTGTGAGTCCAATTCACACTCTGTATTTGCAATAAGCGGGAGATAGAGTGAAATAAATATATGCACTTTATTCTAGTTAATATACATTGTGCCTGTCATGACATGTAAGATTGCCAGGCTGTGAAGCACGTGCATAGGTGCAAATTTATTAAGCAGCAAATAATAATTTTGATGAGGCAGGTACTATTTTCAACTTTGATACCTTGGCTGTTTTACAGAAAAAGAATACAACCATCTCATCAATTGTCCTGTTCTCCCAGGCAGCCAGCACACAAACAGGGGTCTGTACCAACAAATCTGCTCTTAACTCAAAATAATTCCAATGTAGCTCATTTAAAACACCACCAAAAAACCCCACTCTAAACCATCCCCTGCAGTTGTATGTGTCAGAACCCAGATGACACGTAAATACTTCACAGAAACTTCTGAGGGCATTCGGACCTTCAGAATGGATTTAATTTTTTTTTTTCCTCCTTTGCTATGTATTATTTATGTGTCCTCACATGCAAAAGAACAAATTCGGGTCCATTCTGCAAGGCACTTATCACCACCAGTTTCCATTGATAGGATCAGTTTCAGAAAAAAAATCTGCATTCTAGAGGCTCTGTTTTCTTATTGACCAAAGGTGAGCAAAGAGTTGGTCTGTGAGTCTGCAAGTTTCAAATTAATACTGAAGACTGAAAAACAACAGGAGTTCAACATCTTATAGGACAGGGCTCAACTCTGGATTTTCAGTTTCCAGTTGATGTGGCCTATTATATACATACAGTACAATGAGGACTATTCAGAACTTCCCGTTTGCCTTGGAGGCAACCACAGTTAATGCTCTGTAATCTGCATTACAACACACTATGGGTTTTTTTTGATTTTAATTAATTCTTCTGAAAATATTTTTGGGATGAGTGGATGTATATGGGTGAACGTAGTGGTGAGAAAGGCTGTGGGATTCATAATTACAAAAGAGAATAAAATCCTGACCTGCTGTATATGCAGCATTACAAAAATTTCATTGTTCAAATTAGGCAAAACCTTTTTGCTTTTCTCAAGGTCAGCTACACGTATAGCAAAAAAAAATTGGTAATGATGCTCAAGGTTTTGAATAAATCCAGATAGAGCTGTTAATAAAATAGAAGAGAAAAATCCTCACTTACCTCAATGATGGTAAGCTGTTATTTCATAGTCTGTAAACTTTCACTCCCTACTAACTAAACAAAAGTTCTGCAATCTTGATGCTAGAATAGCTCTCAAATACATACTGCAGAATACCAAAAAAGAGAAAGCCTATGTTGTCCTTACTAGCAGGCATCTCTCCAGGGATGATTGGTCATTACCCTGGCAACCCTCACAAATGGCAAATGACGTAAAGAGAGTGGGAAAAAAGCCACTCAGAGCAGAAAGCACTATATGCATTATAGATAGTTGTGCGAATCCATGCTCATATATGCATTAAATGGCTTCAGAAGAGCACAAGGGACCTTCCATTTTGCAGAGCTGCCTGCCGAGTTGAAGAAGAAACTTTCCAATTTTTTTCTTAATAAAAGCACCGGGAGCATCTTTAATTGAAGCAAATTGCTTTCCGATGGTTTTAATAATTCAGATACTAGTTTTATTATCTTTTTCCAATTGTTAAAATTTCCCATTAAAATAGCTCACAGTGGTATTCAGATGAGTGGATGCATTTTCCACTATTCCTTTTCCCTTTATTTATTGTTATGTAAAGTTACTTATTGTTATATTTATTCACATTAGCTCTGATACCCTCATTTTTCCTAACAATGCATTTGTACAAACTGTAAAAGAGTTCTTATGCTTATGTCATTAGAAATAAACACATTAGCAGTTGTTACTGGTAACTATACTCTGCCTGAAAAAGTCGTGGTTCTAGCCAAACATCAGAGGACAAATTAAAATGTTTTTTGTTATTTTTGCACAGTATGATCACTGTGAATTTGATCACACTATGATGTGCACATGACAGAGCTAGAAAAATTTGTGTGTGGTTAATTCTTCCACAATTACATGGAAAAAATCACAAGTGAGATAAAAAGGAAATCTGCTTTGAGATTCTTTATTGTCTGCATCACTCTTTATGCTGTTAAGTAAAACTGATGGAATTCTGGGTATGAAACCCAGGAAGACCATCTTCTATCCCTGCCTGTGTATGTTACCAATTACAATTCAGGATCAGGCATCCTTCTACTTGCTCTTAGAATCATAGAATCATAGAATGTTTCAGGCTGGAAGGGACCCCTAGAGGTCATCTGGTCCAACCTCCCTACACAAGCAGGGACATCTCTACCTAGGGCAGGCTGCTCAGAGCCCCATCAAGCCTGACCTTGAATGACTCCAGGG